>JAQHUG010000167.1:3331848-3366095 GCA_028555095.1 Dicrostonyx torquatus
TGGATGATTTTTTGATGTGTTCTTGGATTCGATTTGCCAGTATTTTATTGAGGATTTTTGCATCAATGTTCATAGTGAAATTGGTCTGTAATTCTCTTTCTTGGTTGCATCTTTGTGTGGTTTAGGTATCAGGGTAACTGTAGCATCATAAAATGAGTTTGGCAATGACCCTTCTGTTTCTATTATGTGAAATACCTTAAGGAGTATAGGTAGACATGTATTTAGGGATTTGAGTATATTCTTTGCTTGTCTTTCAACATTTATAAGTATTCTAAATACTGATAACTTAGTTTGTATCAAAGCAAAGGCTAAGTAAATTATACTTGTATGGAAATGATCAGGGGTCCATATTAAATCTAAAATGTATTCCTATTATGGCAGCTACAATTACCAGAGAAAGGAAATAGAAAAAGAAGCCTCCCCTTTTAACTAAGAGTGACCAGAGTATACATTTGTAACTCAGTGCCCAAAATGTTTTGACACACAAAATCAGACCATGTTGTTAGGAAGAAGCTGGGTCTTTTGAGTCTAAAACTTGGGGACCAGTAACTTTGCATTAAAATATAAAGTTACAAGAAATGTAATTAAAAATGTTTTTTCTGTGTTGTTATATTCAACAGATAATACATAGCATAATATCAAAATACGTGTAAGGACTCTGTGTAACTATAAGCATGATATAAACAGATTGCACAATATACGTAAATATATGTGTATATACACACATATGTACACATAGCCAGAATGTGTTCTGGAATATTCCATACTTATTATTATGCTTATTGTTCTGTCTATCCAGTTTTCTTTCCTTGGTATACAGATAAAACACTGCCTTTATCCTAAGTACCCCGGAATGAAAGCTGTGGGGGGCGGGGTACTCACCTTTGTTGGTCTTCCCAGATAAAGCTGTCTGTAGAAGGAGCTGCCTTCCTTGGAGGGTGTGAGACACATGCATGAGAGGCTACATGGCCTCCTGGCATGATTCCATCATGAATCTATCAGAACTGACAGGAGCTGGCTTTGCCCTTCTCCCAGGGCCTGATTCCTCTCTGTGTCTATGATGAATCTAAAGGAGCCACTATTCACAGAAGTGACAGTGAATAGAGGGCTTGTCCTTTCACTTAGACGGAGTGGCTTGCATGCTGGTGCCACCAGAGAGGATGATTTGTTGACAGAGGTTTCTGTCTTGCCCGGTCATGCAACTGTTCAAATCTTTACAGGGTACCAGACCATTGTCCCACAGCAATGCTTGAGAATGCTATGAACTGCTTCCCCCTGAGATGCAGAGGTGAGAGCTTGTCCCTTATCACGACATTTTACAAAAGCAAAAGAACAGAGCTAAGGTTGGCCTTGGATTCTAAGATATTTCCCAGCATTCACGGTGGAGAGTGAAGAAGGTCAGTGAACTGAATGGGCTCTGGAGCCATCCCCAATTCAGACCCCACCTCCAGAATTTGCTTGTCCTGATGCCTTGAGTAAGCCAGTGGGAGTGGCGAACTCTAGCCCTCAGCCTGTGCCCTTCCTGGTTGGAGACTCTTGTCTACCACCTTCATATAAGGACAGCCATGTAATTTGCTTTGGCCAGTGGGTTTCAGAAGAGGTAGCTTTTACCCTTGCTTCCCTTGTTTTTAAAAAACCCCACTTGCTTGACTTAATGTGTTTGTGTGTCTACCAAGGTCAAGCAGGACTGGAAATCAGCGCAGCTCTTTCCGCACAGGCCCCAGAGAAAAGGACCAGCAACCGAAGATGCAGAGATCACGCGAGAGGGGAAAGGAAGTGTTACTGCAATGAGTCAGGCAGACTTAGGCTTGTTTGTTTCGGCAGCACAGCTTATCCTGTCTCGTTTGATACCTAATTATGAAGCTGCCCTTGGTTTACATACTTTCTGTATAATAACGAGAAAATATATTTTAGAAAACTTTAAGAATGAATGGATTAATTCATGAGAACCACTCCGAACAATGTCTGGCCCAAGGTTAGTCTTAAATGAATATTGTTGTGATAACTAAACTAGGCAAAAACTTTGAAATCAATGCTCACATTTGCTCAATACATGTGTTTTGATTATTGCCTGACCGAACAGTAATAATTATCAACAATGAGGAAGAACCGACTGATGCATAAATTTAATAAAACAGCCCCAATAAACTTTCACGGAATAGATTTAATCCCTAAAATAACATGGAAAGGAGAAAGGCACTCGAGCCATGCTGAGAGTAAGGAAAGGGAGGCATTCAGTTTCCGCGCCTGTGAGGAAGAGCGTTACACTAGATGGACCCCGATGCCTGGGCCATTCGCACACCAGCGTCACCCCAGCGGACTACATTTCAGCTCTACAAATAACACATTCAGAGAATGAAACAGTAGAAGGCTGCCCTGGAGTGCATTTATTTATTCTGTTCCAGCAGTGGGAAAAAAATTGAATTCCAGGTGTCCAAGCAAAGTTCTGGAACCCAGAAGGGCTCCATAGAATACCCAAGAGATGTCCTCCTCTCCTGGGCTCCCAGGCCTGGCAGAGGATGGTAGGCAACTGTCCAGGCCTTTGAATTCCAGCTTGGTCCACAATCTGTGGCTAAGTCTTCTGGGAACACGGAATGACATGTTTGACAAACATACTCCACTCATTTGTGTCCCCAAAGCACTGGTGTCTGGGTAACAGTCCAACACCTGCCACAGAGGACAGATCAAACTGAAAAGACCCCTGACGTCTCCAGTTTTATTACACAGGCAGTCTCTGAGAATTTACACAATAGTGGACTGGCGGTCTGGAGCCACACACCCACCTAATTACAGGATTTCTGCTTTAAGAATTTTGATTTAGAAAAAAATAAACACAGCATGTTGCCAAGTTTAGAGTGGAAAAAAGACTCAGGAAAAGAACAATACTTTTGTTAGCAGAAATTAATAATGACTTAGGAAAATAGCTTGGTAAATCTACAAACAACACAAAACAATCCGTCTTATGGAACGAACTCCAGGAAAATTATTTTCAGGAAATATTTCTTAAGGAGTTAAGGCTTAGGTGGAAAAAATTAAATTTACATTTCCCATAATAGTAGAAAAAACAGAGACAATTTTAAAAATCTCAAAGTAGGAAAGAAGTTCAATAAATTATGCCTGACCCCTCAAAATTTGATACATTCATAAAAGAATGAAAATCACAAAAATATATAAAAGACAATTTATTAAAACAGTAAAAAGCTTCTCTCCCCCTTAATTAAATGATTTCTATTATCAAGATAATGCTATTAAATACTCAAAAATAATTTTATAGGAGAAAATGTTTGATAGGAATTCACACCATCGTACTCTTATTTTTTATAGTTCATTTCTTTTTTTAAAAAAATTAAACCAATCTTTTCTCATTTTACCTACTGATCCCAGTTCCCACTCCCTCCCCTTCTCCTGCATCCCCCACCTTCCCCCATCCCCTATCCACTCCGCAGAGAGAGTAAGGCTTCCTATGGGGAGTCAACAAAGTTTGGAGGACCATCTTCCTCTTACATTCAAGTTCTGTTTTATTTCTCTCTTTTTTTTTTCTCAAAATCAGGATTACATTGCAAATTCTCTCTGGAGGAAAAAGACTATTTGCTTAACGTATGGAGGATCTTATAGTCCTTTAGGGTTTTTCAGCTCGTGTGGTGCTTTTGGGAGAGGTCACGCATCAATATCTGAATTTATTTGTTCTTCAATGCACTTTGAGTAGTTTTCTAAACTCATTGCCAAGGGCAAAGGAATATTCTTTGCATGGTGTGGAGCACTGGGTTTTCGTTTTCATTTTTGCTCCTGAAGTCATTGCTTATAGAAGAAGCCTGGGAAATATCTGACAGGCAAAAGGAGCCACCAGGAAAAGGCAAGCTAGACCGTATTATCCTGGAGTCTTTGTTCTGGTGATTGTGTCCCAAAGTAATTTCACAGACCTAGTCCAAGACATCCCCCCAGGCCACCCTTTCCCTTGTTCAAACTAGTGATTGACTCTTAGATTCAAGGTCCCCTCTTTCTTCTTTCTGCCATTTCCCACATTCTGCCAGGCTGAAGCTGTGCCTACCATCCTCACTGGCAAGAAGGCAGACAGAGCCATGCCCCTTTTGGTTTTTGTCTTGCTTGTTTCATTATGGAAACATGTTTATTTGACATTATTTTAATTTAGAAATAGGAAGCCTCCTAGAAGTAAGAAAGGGAAGAGAAACACGAAGTATTCAAATTTTTGCTTAGTGAGTTTCTCACACCCTTATGTCTTCACTAGTTCCCATGATGACAAAGTGCTCAGTCACCCACACTAATGTTATCAACACAGATATGGATCAGTTTTGCAAAGAAGTCGAAGAATCCCATGATAGCAAACCCTATTTCTGTGGCCGTGGCAATCTTCTAGAATTTTTTTATTGGGATTGGTGCATCTTTTAATCAGCCAAACTGAACTGCCAACTTGGCTCAATAAACTGCATCACCTGATCCATGATGCTTTGGGAGATGGTGGTTTGAGAAGGCAGAAACCAGTTAGAGTCTCGCTCTTATCTTTGAAGGAATGTGCACCTACCGGAAGCTTACGTCCATCAGGACAACACTATCTCAGGTTTATTCAAACATGGGGATGCCGAGGAGAGTGAGGTCTGCTTGGGTCTCACTGGCATGTGCGAAGATCTTAGCTTTGCCCATGGTTTGGTTTGAAAACGTGGCCAAAGCCATTAATGGTCTCCTGAGCCCTGGTTTCCTCTCTTGTCCAGAATGATAATGAAACCTCCTTCCAGGGAAGTTGTGAAATGATTGAGCAAGTTAACATATGCAAAGTATCTGCCACATGGCAAACATTCAGTAAATACTATCTCAAGTATTTCCGTCAGCACACACAGCCATTGCAATCTGCTCTTAATCTGAGAACTAATTCAGGGGATGAAAAGATGTCCAGCTGCAACATCGATCCATTTATCTTTGTCTCTCTCATCTTCCTTAGCTAACTCTTCATATAATGTTATAACTTTCACAACAAATAGGTAAGGAACGGGGGAAAAAAGAGAAAAGAAAACAGGATAGGAATGGGCTACCGTTTTGAAAATTGATCATAAAACTAGATTAGCATCATTGTGTATATATATTTGTACATGTGTCGACATGTATGTGGAAGCATACACACACTTGTGTGTGTGTGTGTGTGTGTGTGTGTGTGTGTGTGTGTGTGTAAACCAGAAGTTGACACTGAGTGTCTTCCTCAGTCACTCTCCAACTTACCCTGAGGCAAGGTCTCTCATTGAATCCTGGACTCTTGAATTTTGCTAGGCTGTCTGGTCAGCGAGCTCGAGGGATCGTCTTGTCTCCAACTCCCCTATTCTGGGACTAAATGTAACTTTTTATATGAGAGCTGGGGACCCATCAACTGACTCATCTTTCTAATCCCAGGAAAAGAATAAACACTTTGCTTGTGACTTGAAACAGAGTTCTTGTGGTGTTGAGGCACTTAACGCTTCCAGAGGCCCACTGAATTGTACCATCGAATCATTAACTCTCAGCTAGGAAACTTATCTCGCCACTAGCTTTATAACGAAGTGTACTTGGTTGTGTGCTTTACAACTGTCCCTTGCAAGGTCTGGGACTTGTGGGGTAGAAGTGTTTGCCATTTTTTTTCTTTAGAGTAAATAAGAGGTATCTTTCCCTGTTCAACTGGTAGCAAAGGCACAGACTGTCTGGATGGAGCCCAAGACACAGTCCCACTAGAAATTACAAGCAACAGAAAAGAAAAACGAGCAAGCACGGTAGTGGCAGTCACGAGCCATGACATCAACTGTTAGAGCCCATCATGGGTGGTGATGACATTGTCCGCAAAACAATGCCTAACAGCAGGGAAGCAAATGCCACACGCTACAGTAGTGTCCGGCTGGGGGGGCTGTGTGGTATTGTTCTGACCACATGTTTTTTAAAGATAGGATCTTCCACTGTGGTTCTGTATATGTAAACCCGGCTGACCTTGAACTCTTAGGGATCCCTTGTGCCTTTGCTTCCCAAGTGCTGGGAGTAAAGGCATGGGCCACTTGCCTAGCCCCTGAGGACCTTTTGCTATTGCTTACAACCACAAAGGCTAGCTGGCATACCATTTTTGTTTCTGTGGCCCGTTTCCAAAGCTTTGTTTCTTGACTCTCTGTGGATCCACATTTGTACGTACAGTGTCTTATGGGGGTGGGTGGGTAAAATCTCTAGCTACATATATCATTTTTAACATCTTTACCTTCGTTGATGAGTAAGTTCTTGAGGACCAGCCATTCAGGACCTTGCCTAGGGAAGAATGGGGTGGGGGGGGAGTCAAACAGAATGATGCAAACTTTAGGGTAGACAAGATGTCTCAATGGCTAAAAGCATTTGCCAACAAACCTGATGTGAGCTTAATTCCTGGGACCCACATGGTAGAAGGAGAGAACTGACTCCTGCGAGCTGTCCTCTGGCCTCTGTATGTGCAGTGGCATGTGCCCACACATACACACATAGTTACTTAAATAAATGCAATGTAGTAAAAAAAAATTCACTGGTGGGATTTGTATATTGATGTTTAACAGTGTTTGTGCTTTCTGAAGACCTAATAAGCTGTTCGGTCCTGTGTCTCATCACTGGCCTTCTTATGTTTTGTCCTATTCATATGCTTATGATTCCTAGTTTGGACTTGTGCACATCATGTCTAATATATACTGGTGTTTATTTTGCACATTAGGGCTAGTGCCAAATTCTTCTAGGGCATTTGGCACATAGTTTCATCATTCACATGTAGAAACAGTCCTTATAGGTTTGGGGTTGGTTCTGTTTAATTTTTTTTTTTTTTAAATTCCGTCATCATGTGGTACCCGCTGAGTTTGGTCACCCTGCCAGGAACGAACTGCAGGCTTTTCCTAGTAAATACACAAAACCCACAATTCAAATTGCCTGAGTGGAATGAAGATCCATGCAGAACTTTCTAGCAAGGCCTGTGGGTTTAACACAGTAACAAATGACTCAGAAACTCTTCTTTCTAAGTTTTGCTCCCTACTCTATCTCTTGGGAATCACCGCCCACCCATTCCAAATACTAAGTAATACACCATATGTGATTCTATACAGCCGCTTAACCCTGTCCCCAGTGGGTAGATAGGGTTTCTTTAAGTAGTCTCAGCTTTTATGAAACAGGCAGGGTACAGCATTTGCTTCATTTTGTAAGTGAAGTTATACTTGTCTGAGTGTGCAAAGGCAGGTTTATCTAGAGACCCGCATTTCCATTTTCACTCAGGCCTTTAGGATGGGATGCTGGTACCCTTAACTCAGCTGGCTGCTGTGTTAGCTAACCAGTTCACGGTGCTAGATCAGCTCATCCCAAAGTCTAGATCTGAGAAGGAAAAGGGGGAAGCCAGCAGTACAAGTCACATCCTCTGGTCAGCATTCCTAGAACTATCATTTTTGTCTTCCCATCTTTGCCTCAGTTGGCTTCCAGCGATGCACATATGTCTGTGTATAGACATGTCCGGTGAGGAGGTTTGGAGGAGATACGGTGAAAATGTAGCAGGTTCTATGTGCTGAAGTTTGAAGTTGTTGGAAATATCCCAAACTGACTCAACAGCAACCAACAAACACAAACCACCTCCCTTTCTTTGTAAAAGTTTTATCCTCTTTCCCTGTAGCTTGGCCTCAAAGAGAGCTTCCCTCACGTGACAGACATTGCATCGTTTGAGCTTCTCAGCACACCTCCAGCACTGAAGTTCCTGAGGCTGACAGGAGAGTGACCCCTCTTATTAGGAGAATGAACATGAGTAACAGGAGAAGATTGGGCTGAGCGAGAGGGACAGTCACACGGAGAAAGACCCTAAAGAAAGTGCCATCTACCTATAAGCTCAAGATTGTGATATATGGCACAGTGAGTACCAGACTGACCCTCAGAACTTTGTGAGGCTTCACAAACGTCACTTAGGAGCCAGTCAGGGTGAGGGAGAAGCCAAATGCCATCCTCTTGGTGTCATTAATTCCAAGTTGCTTCCAGTCCACATGCACTGAAGTGCTCCATAAAAATCCTTCTGAAGACGGCTCTGAACTCCAGACTCATTGTGGTTACAACCACGAATCTATAACAGGGCCACTGTTATAGATTCTACAAGTAGTTACCATCTTTTAATACTCAACTTCCTTTGGATATGACAGTATAACTCTTCATCTGCATTTTCAAATTCCGAAAAAGAACACATTTCTATATTCTCTTTGAATCAAATCAAATATGACTCAGAGCTGTCAAGATGCCCAGTGTCAGCAATGAAGGGGTGCTATCTCCCCAAAACCATGTTGAGATCCCATTGCCTTCATGGGTGCTTCCCAAGGAGCCACGCCCTCTGATTTTCCACGAACCATGGTCAGCATGAGCACGCGCACCAAGACTGAAGTAGTCCAATTCGCGCTGTTTTCATGCTGCCCATGGAAACACAGAACTCTCTGCTTCAGCACCCGGAATCCTACCTTTCTTTTTTCCATTGTTTACTTCCTTCCTCTCCTTGCTGGTTCTCTTCCTTCCTCAAACGGTCTCCACTTCTGCTTTTGTGATTTGTATTCCATTCCTCTCTCTCCTCCATCCTTTGAAACACCCCTCCTCACAGCTGCCCTTCAATTTCATTTCATTCAAACATATATTTAAATCTAGATTCTACAGATGAGGTAAAAAAACAAACAAACAAACAAAATCAAGTAAAACGACACAAAGAATTTGTCTTTCTCTCACTTGTTCTTGTTAGCATAATGATCGTTTGGGTCCACCAATTTTTCTGCAAATGTCATATTTCCCTTTTCTGTATTTCCAAACGGTGTATATATACACCACGCTTCCTTTATCATTGCATCAGTTGATGGGCCTCTAGGCTGGGTCCACAGCTTGGCTGCTGCAAACAGTGTAACCGTAAACGTAGATATGCAAGTATCTCAGTGTCATGGTCAGAGCCCTTTAGGTTTGTGCCTGGGCATGGTGTAGCCAGATCATGTGATAGTTCTATTCCGAGTTTCTAAAGTGGCCTCCTTACTGTACCTTCTGTATACAACGCAGCCAGTTTCTCAAGGATTTGGTCATTTCCCCAGAGAATAGATCCAGAGTCTGGGTCACCCCTGGTCTCACCATCCTTTTGCTCTCTGTAGTGTTGTGTCTACTCTTTTATATCTCTTACCTCCACTAAGGACCTGTAGCACACTTTTAGTAAGGCTTTAGCAAAGCCAAAACAATAACCCAAAGATGTGTGATCCACTAGAAACTGCCTTCTATTTGTCAGTAAAAGATGTCACGAGACATGAAATCAATAAGCACCTCCTGCCTGCTCAAGAAGGAGATGAGGGAAGATGTTAAGAAGCATAATCACGCCGGGCAGTGGTGGTGCACGCCTTTAATCCCAGCACTCGGGAGGCAGAGGCAGGCGGATCTCTGTGAGTTCGAGACGAGCCTGGTCTACAAGAGCTAGTTCCAGGACAGGCTCCAAAGCTACAGGCTCCCCTGAGGGTCAATTCTCAATTCATGCAGGGCTCTGCTATGACATCACAGTATAAAGTGACAGTGGTCTTGTTATGCCAGCTCCTCTTCATGGAAAGTCATAATTCTGAATGATGGAGGAAAAGCCTGCTCTCAGCCTTTAGCCAACTTGTGATCATTTTCTTTTCTTTTTTTTTTTTAAAGCTGGGATAAAGTTGATCCACCCAAGGACAGTTTTCACAGAAACTATCCAGGAGGAAGCAGAGCAGAGAACTGTGGATCACACTGTGACTCCAGTGTGAGCCAAGGGATTTCTCCTTCCTGGCAAGGCTCCAGGGAAGCTTCTTAGGCCAGATGGCTCTGAAGCCTCTTGTGAGGAATTAGCCCGCTGAGGCCTAAGTCTTCCTAGTCAGTGGTAGGTGGCATCTAGGACAAAAGGGTAGATTGAAATGGTGCCTCTGCAAAAGTGTCAAGAAATCCTTAAGAGTTCAGTTAAGATTCACACCCAAGCTGGGTGTGGTGTTAGGTGACGCCTGTGATCCCAGATCGTAGAATGTCGATTCAAGAACACTAGCAGTTTAAGGCCATCCTTGGCTACATAGTGATTTAGAGGCTAGCCTGAACTACACGAAACCTCTCAGAAAGCCCAAGCGAGTTAATTAACTAATCAAATTATATCTATCAGCAACCCACAAATACAAGCTGTAAAAAGCGGAGGAGATCAGTTACAAAAAGCAGCAAATGGGTGTATGCAGCTGGAGTGGGTAGTTCTAGAACTACCACTTCTCATCTTTCTGCCCATACCGTTCAGTCCAGGGCACGGAGGGGGCTAGCTCTGCAGCTTCGCGTGGGCTTGAGTCCCTAGGTTTGATCCTCAGGGCCTCATCGGCTAGGAGTGGTGGTGCAGGCCTAGAATTCCAGCATTTAGGAGGTAGAAGCAGGCAGAGAGCAAGTTTGAAGAATCATCTTTGGCTGCATAGTGAGTTCTAGGCCAGCTACAGTTGCCTATGATGCTGACTAAAATAAATAAATAAATGAATAAATAAATAGATAGATAAATGAACGAATAAATACCACATCTGTATTTAACGTTCATCAGGATAGGGAACTCTAAATTCACCAAAATTAGGAAAAAATAAGCATGATTTCCTTAGACACAGAAGAGACTCATATTCATTAACATGTGCTTTATATCTGTTGTCTCATCAGAACCTTAAAATCCATTCACAAAGCAGGCATTCTCTCCCATCTACGAATGAGATGGATGAGTCACATGATGCCACCTTCAGTAAATGAGGAAGTGGAGAACAGACATCAGTATCCTTACCCTCAATCAAATAGTCTGGTCAGAGACCCTGTCCAGGGATATGGTATTTATTTTGATGTCTGCCTTCAGGTGTGCAGGTGAGAAGCAATCTTTCATCCTGATTTGTAGTTACCCATTATAGAAATGTCCTCATTATAGCCAAAGGCCTGGGAACCACGTGGACCAAGTACCAATCATCAAATCAAAACGGGAGCTTATTATGTCTCTCCCAAAGCAGAAGAGAGTGTGATTATATAGCTGCCTATTTAGCCTTCAAACCCATTCTGAAAATTGCATTTGAAATTGGCTTGCAGAATACTTTTAGGAAAAACCCCAAATGCCGCAGCCTCGGCTGAGGTTTCCAGCAGGATACAGGCAAGCAGCAGGACAGATCTCTATGGGCAGCCTTCTCACTGACAGGGCTTGCACCAAGCAGTCTATTCGTGGTCTGCTGAAGGAATGGTGACTCATGATGTAATTGCATTATTTCAACTTCTGTAACCACAGAAACACATGGTTTCAGAATAGAAAAGGACAAGAACCCCAGGGGGGCTGAGAGACAGAGACAGAGGGTCAGAGATGAGACATACACAGACTCAGAGAGACAGAGAGAGATGGAGAGACAGGGAGAGATCCTTGAACAACAAAATAAACTTTGGGTGATACCCAATTACTGGCAGCCAGATAATCCCTTGAGAGGGTGTCATATCTTGCCCAGGGGCTCAGAGTATACCCATATATTATGTTGGAGATGAGAACCATAGAAGCCTAGGAAAAACAGCTCCTTTCATTCATTCATTGATCCACTCATCCATTCATTGATTTGTTCATTCGATGCCTCCAGAGAACTGATTTATATTAGCTCATAGAAAAACTGAGGCTCAAATAAATAATATTGAAGAAGAATATGCATCTGTTTTTCCCTGAGGTCATTTAATAAATATTGAATGAGACAGTGCTCTTGCAAAATATAGTAAAGCATAAATAAGTGCACAGTTTTTTATTGCTACCAAGGGGGTTACAAGCAAATAGGGTAAATAATTGTGTGTTTGCTGCTACTTGAGTCTAATACTTTAAAAAGGGCACTGAAATGAAAGATGTTTGCATCTGGGCTTTTAGGAATGGATAGGAGTTGTGCACAGTTGCAAGATGGGGAAAAGAAATCGAAATAGCAGAAGAAATGCTGTATATGCAGACAAAAGAACTATGTGTTTGGGTGGTCATCAGCATGCATATGACACAGGATTCCAGCATGCATGGGGGTGTGGGTATGTGTGTGTGTGTGTGTGTGTGTGTGTGTGTGTGTGTGTGTGTGTGGTGCAAAGACCAGATTTAAACTTGAGTTATCCGTAGGACATCCTGCTAGGCAGAACAGTCAGTGTGGCAGTCCTGCATGAATTATGTTTAAGAATGTGGCTTTGGAACAATTGTAGGTGATTCAGCAAAATCCACTAACATCTTGAGGAGCCAAACTCAGTCTTCTCCCAGTATCGCTGGGTGGGCTTAGTGTCTCCGTGCACAAGGACCACCCACCTGGTGGTATGGCACACATCTGACTTCTATGGGAATGTACACAAGTCCACGGCTTGGCTAAAGCTGACTTAGAAAGTTGGAAGACAAGGTCCTCTGATGCCTTTACTCATTCCTTGGAGCATTTTTATCCATTTGGTTTGCAGTTTTTAAACAGTGTGGTCACAGAATTACTTCTCTGAAGAAAAAGAAAAGTTATATTTGACATCGCTTTCTCTGACTGACAGACAACTTCATACTTCAATGCCTAGTTTAAATACCAACAGACATTTTGGTCAGCAAATGCATTATGGCCTGACATCTTACTAGCCCAAACCTAGAGCGGACTGCAGCCATTTTCATAGGAGCCCTATGCTGGACCCCTATTGGGAGAGAGGGTCCTTTGTTTGTCCCTGCTGCCTAGCTTACACCCAAAATAATCACACAGAAACTGTATTAATTAAAACACTGCTTGGCAATTAGCTCTAGCCTCCTATTGGCTAACTCTCACATCTTGATTAAACCATTTCTATTAATCTGTGTTCACCACGAGGTCGTGGTTTACCGGGAAAGATTTAGCATGTCTGACCTCGCGTCTCCATGGCGGCTCTCTCACTCTGCTTCCCTCCTCCCAGAATTCAGTTCTGTCTACTCTGCCTACCTAAGTTCTACCCTATCAAAAGGCTAAGGCAGTTTCTTTATTCAACCAATGAAAGCAACACATAAAGATAAGGACCTCCTACACCTCCCCACCCCCTCAGCCACTCTGTGTCCATCTGCTCCAGATTCTACACTGAGAAATCTTCTCACCACAGCCCCATTATACCACCTTACACACAGAGCCCAAACAAAGGGTACCCCGATTAGATTAAAGGCAAAAAACCATGGAGATTGGGGGCAGGAAGAACTAATGGGATGGAAGGTATGAACCTGAACAAAGCAGAACAGAAGAAATATAAGCAATAGCGATCAATTTTCTAGCACCACTTCTGACCCCATCACTTCTCAGAGGATTATTCCTGTAGGTACTAACTTGGGGAGAGATAGCAATACAGAGGCTCTAGCAAGAGAGACAGAGGAAAGAGGATGATGAATCAGTGCCAAGAGCAGCGCCCTTAGCTCTCATCACTTCCCTCTCTTAGAACATCCATGTCTGCCCACATCTCTGCTCTTATGCTCACCTATTGTTTCTCAGCTGCCTGCAGTTTGTTCCTAGTACTTTTATTCCCATGTCTCTTCAAGACCAGAATCCAAAGGAAACGAGACTTGACACACTCAAGAAGAGTTCATTTTTTTAGAAGATCTTCAAATACTTCTCCGAACCACTATCTGAGAAACCTTCAACGAATCTCTATCTCCTTAAAAGAAACCTCAGGAGCAAAAGGATGCCATTGCAGATGTTAGAAGCATCAACCAAGCCGGGCAGTGGTGGCGCACGCCTTTAATCCCAGCACTTGGGAGGCAGAGGCAGGCGGATCTCTGTGAATTTGAGACCAGCCTGGGCTACAAGAGCTAGTTCCAGGACAGGCTCCAAAGCCACAGAGAAACCCTGTCTCAAAAAACAAAAAACAAACAAACAAACAAAAAGAAGCATCAGCCAAGAGTTGGTTCATGGTTTTAAACAGAGCGCCCTTATGCAGACAGAGCCTTCTAAAGGGGAGTCTGGAATGGTAAGGATAAAATGGCAACAGTGCCCATTCTATATTAGCTTGCTATATTACTGTCACGGGGCACAACCGTCAAAAGGCTTTCCAGAGTTTCTGCCTTAAGGGAGCCCCTCCCCCCCCAAAAAAAGAAGGTCCCATCGAAGACATTGTGGTAGGGAAACACAGGAAGTTGGCAGCTTACAGCCACTCCAGTTTGCCAAGGCCCAGGGACAAAGAACCACAGCCAGCACAAAGGTTAGATGAAGCCTCAGCAAATGCCTTCCCTGTGACTGTCTCACAATCATTTGACTTAAGAAAGGGAGAACTTAATTAACTTCAGGGCAAGTGCAATTGCTTCCTTATGTTCACTTACTCAGTGCAAGATAAGAGTTGGGCTAACTCAGTGGCTTTCTCCCTGCAGCAGCAGCAGCACAGATCCAGTCCAAACGATGCATTTGCCTTTGCTACTCTTCTTGTAGCTGCACCAAGTGCCTGGGAAAAAAAGAAACTGAGGGAAGAAAAGCTTTATTTTGGCTCAGGATTTGCGGATACAGTCCATCGTGCTGAGGAGGTCATGGTAGCCGGGAGCTTGAGACAGCTGGTCCTGTTGTATTTACAGCCAGGGCACAGGGAGAGATGAATGCTGGCACTCAGCCCGTTTTCGCATTTCCAGAACCCCCGCCCATAGCATACTGCCATGAGCACTTGAGAAAAAGCCCTCCTACCTACTTAGCCCAATGTAGACAATATCTCCTAGGCATACCTGGAGATTTATTTTGCAGGTGATTCTACACCATTTGAAGTTAAAATTCAGTATTCACTATTGCAGATGGAAGTGTGCTAGCATGTTTCCCGGCACTGGTATGAAACTAAGTTGGAGCAACAGCCAGCTTTGTCACCTACTTCTCCCACCACCTGTCTGTTCCCATGACACCAAAGCCATTCTTATCACACCTGAGCTCTCCCTCAGCTTCCTCTTCACTCTCTCTCCCAGACCCAAATTTTCTACCTTTAGAAGATGTAGAAAATAACCAACCTTTCTTCCTTAAAAAGTACAGTGTTGCTGGGAGGGGGGGACACTTTTAATCCCAGCACTCGAGAGGCAGAGGTAGGTGGATCTCTGTGACATCGAGGCCAGCCTGGTCTACAAGAGCTAGTTCCAGGATAACTAGGGCTGTTACACAGAGGAACCCTGTCTCAACACCTCCCCAATACAGTGTTTCTCTCTCTCTCTCTCTCTCTCTCTCTCTCTCTCTCT
This sequence comes from Dicrostonyx torquatus, assembly GCA_028555095.1. NCBI lineage: Eukaryota > Metazoa > Chordata > Mammalia > Rodentia > Cricetidae > Dicrostonyx > Dicrostonyx torquatus. Next base: position 3,347,015 of record JAQHUG010000167.1, read on the forward strand.
CTCTCTCTCTCGTGTGTGTGTGTGTGTGTGTGTAAACTTGTCTGTAAGTGTATCTGTGCCGTGGTGCATATGCGTTAGCTAGAAGGCATCCTGAGAGAGTTAATTCTTTCCTCCTGCTATGTAGGTCCCCTGACCAAACTCAGGTCATCAGTATTGGTGGCAAAAGCATTTGCCCACCAGCCCTTCTTCTCCTTAATGAGGACTCCCTTTGCTTTGGATGTGCAGAAGCTAATTTCCCTTTGTCTTGACATTTCTCCTTTATTACAGGCTTTATATTTGAATAACCAAAATTCTATGAACATGCTTTTAGTCACCAAACAATAATGGATTCCTCTAATAGTGAACGATGCAGAAGAGTGGCGGCAGGTTCAAGTCTTAAAAACAAACTGTTTCCCTTCTCGGTTCTGCAATATGGGATGAAATTAAGTCTAACAATTCACCCTCTTCCTCCTGAACCATACAGTCCTGCAACTGTGAAAGTTGCTTTTCTGTAGAAGCCTTTAATCATCTTCGTTGCTTGAGTTGCTTGTTTGTTTGCCCCAGCTCAGTGCCTAGGTGATAAAAATCACATGAATTATTGGGAGCAGATTCCTCGCTGAAGGAGACAAAGCCCTGAGTTCTACACAATTACTTTGCATCTTTCCAGTGATTCCACTCTACTCTTATACTGTTATGACCATAAAACCATGTTATAAAGAGTAAGGATTGGGGCTTATGGTTTTACATCATCTCTTACCTTAGCATGGCAAATGGAAAAGTGGCACTTCCAAGACTTCTCAGATACCTTCCTCCCTTGCAGGCTAGAGATAAGCCAAGACAGACGATTCAAGACATTCTTGCAAAATTTACTCTATGATCAGTTTTAAAATTGGAAATGCGGTTTCCCTCTATATACATCCTCTCATCATGCGGAGGCATCTGAACATGCTCGCTAATTGAACTTCAAGAAGGTTGCTACCTGCTACCCTGCCAGCTCACCACATTCCACTGAATGAAGTAGACCAGATGGATATGGGCTTATGTACAACAAACACACATGTGCGCACACACACAAAGAGAAGAGTTCTGTAGCTGATGCCAAAACTAAGGGATGTTGCATGAAGAAGCCCATGGCAATTGTCAGGGCTTTCACTAGGGAACTAAACACTCTTTTAGTTAAAATAATAGAGCAGGTGGTAAAATTGCCCATACAACTGGCAGAGAACCACATTAGTCAACTTGTCAGCATGGTTTGCAAATTCCAGCCCTAACTGAAGAGCTACAAGCAGTCAACGGATGCTCCCTTTTCTTCAAGGATGAGGATCCTGATAGGTGCCGAAGTCTAAATAGCCAGTCCTAAGTTTGTGTATATAATCCATGAGGACTGGCTCAGTGTGTGTCTGTGTTATGTGTGTGCTCAAGCACACATATTAATTATAGATAGATATACTTATAGATAATTATATATTAAAATAATTATAGGTAAAGGGGGACATTTGACAGGGTAGAGGGAAATAGGGGAATATGTAAAAAGTTAGAGGGGGAGAGGATAAAATAGAAAGGCTGTAAATACAGTGTCCATCTATAAAATTCCAAAAAAAAATGGTACATGACTTTTAAAAGAAAATAAGAGCAAAATCTTGTGGATTGCTATGGTGGGTGGCAACCAGGCATCACACTTTGCTGAGATCTAGGAAGTACTGGTCAAAAGCAAGAGTTGCTGAACACAACTGTTTGTCCAAAGTTCAAGAACTTCTCCAAGGGGCATATTTGTTTGCCAAACCAACTCTCCACTAAAGAAATAAGGTTAAGTCGTTTTAGATGCAGCAACTTAACCAAAAGCCAGTTGCATTCCTGAAGCCATGTGGTCCCGATCACCCGCCATTCCTCTTCTTCAGGCTTGCGCTAGGCTGTAACTGTCCGAGAAAGGGTTTCCAGCTAAACACACCCTTGTGTTTGGTGAGAGTTCAGAACCCCAAGGATGGACGAATTATGTCCTTGTTCTGCAACACAAAACTCTCTAACTGCGCTCACATTTGAGGGTGGGAAGCAACACAGGTGCAAGCAGTAACCCCAGGCTTTGATGTCTGCCCACTAAACAGCGGCGGTTCATGATACACCTGCCCAGAGAAGCTCCTGGGGTCTTGCATGGGAGCAGAACAGCCTTGATGTTCTCTTCAGAGCCACAGGACCAGAATATTCCATCATAGGTCGGAATCACTTGCCTTTCAGAAATGGAGGGGAAATGCAATTGCATGACCCACTTCATCCTATGGATCTGGGATCTTTACCATTGTTTTGGGGTTCAAGAATGATAGGGCTAAAGCCCCTTTACACAGGATTCCTCCAAGGCCACACATATGCTGTTCTGTTGTAGAACCTAAATTCAGGTCCTGTAGTCAAACACCTACCATGTACTATTTCCAAAACAGCCTACCAAAAGCAGAAAAGGGAGCGTGAGGAGGGGGACATTATTCCTTTAGGCTTAGTTAACATCTGGATAGTGGGACCTCAGTGGGTTTGCAAAGACAGTCTTTGGGAGAGTGCTTGATTCTTTTGAAGTGAAGCTGAGCTAATGGGAAATGCTGGCTTTGTTTTATAAATTACTTTTTTGTTGTTGCTTGGCACTTACAAAGTTCAGCTTTTTCAAATAAAATGGTCAGTTTGCAACATGTTGGCTTTGTTGATTCCGAATGACCCTCCTGCAACAGCAGCAGGGCAGAGCATGATGGGAAGAGGCAGAATTCAATGCTCAGTGACCCTGGGTTGCCTTTGTCCTGACCAGGACCTACTGCTGATGAGGCTTTAAAGGACCCAGTCTTCTTCCAAACTAAACAATAATTGAGACGAGGACACAGTTTTAGACTGCTGTGGTCTGGTGTTTGGTTGGCAGCTTCTGAGCACTGTTAAAAATAAAGAGAAGGGGTAACTAAACTTAGTGATACTCGGCTCAGTAGTATGCCTGTGAGATGAGACCCTTTGCATTCTTTTTCTTACACATGTATGTGTGTTGAGATGTGTGCACATACACGGTACATGGTACATGCATATACATGCATTGAGGTCAGGGAACAACCTTGGGTGTCATCTTCAGGAACATAGTTCACCTCCTTTGATGCAGAGTGTTCTTGGCCTGGAGCTCACTATTAGGCTACACTGACTGCCCAGCAAGGCCCAGGCATCCTCCTGACTCTGATTCTTTCTCGCTGGGATGACAGCATGTACCACCACACCTGGCATCTTAACATGGGTTCTAGGGATCAAACTCAAGTTCTCATGTTCACAATGAAAACACTACTTACTGAGTGGCCTCCCTAGCCCTTAGCTTGAATATATAATATATTATATGTGATATATATAATAGAATATACATACATACATACATGCACACACACACACACACACACATACACGGATGATGATGGTAATGAGGTGGAAGGAGAAAAATTGAGTGATCCAAGACCTTCAGCTACAGCACAAGCTTTTGAGTCTAATCCCAGATCTGCTGGCTCCAAGGCTTATTATAATTCTTTTACAGTTCCTGGCAGCAACGTTTAATGTGCTTGGGATGTGCCATGTGCTCTAGGTTCAAGTTTCTCAAGAAAAGGGATGAGCAGACGCCTGGTATTGCAAACGAACAATGCCCAGTCACGTTGACTCATTAAAATTCAAAACGTCTCTCCTTTAGAATCCTGCTCTTCACCATGTGATTTGTGAATGGCACAATGTGTACATTATAAAGTAAGTACGGAAATCAAAAGTACATAATGTCACAGCTTTTGTCAAGGCAACTTCCGTCATGCATCTAATAACAGAATCTTTGGCTTTATAGTGCACAGTTTTCCCTTTTATTTTCTCAGAATCGATTTTTATTATGACTTGCAAACACATCAGTGCGTCACGGTTTTTAAATCAAATAAAAATCTGTTATTCGCTTTAAACTTGAGAAGCAGCAGTCCCCTGTTTGAGAGGTGTCTGAAAGGAAGGGCGATCTTTGCGTGTCCTTTGAACAAATGTTTCCATGTATGTCTGGATTAACTGAGTAACATTTCATGTAAAAAGGATGGCTTCTGGCTGAAAAGGGTTTCAGTGTGGAAAACCAGCCTCCTCAAGAGCATTTGTGACCAGAAGAGAAGCAGCCCGGGGATTCAGTGAAAAGCAGGGACACCTGCCCAGGGATGAATTTACTCATTCATCCCATCAGTGAACACATAGGTTGCTGCTACCTCTGGGTTATTGTAATCAACACTGTAGCATTTTTTTTTGAGTACCCAAGGGTCTTTTCATCGGCCAGTTTTCAAACCTTTTGCATCTGTTTTTAAAACAAGGCTTGGTGAATTGCATGGTGATTCCAATTTTGAGGAATCTTGATGTTGTTTCCTGGGTCACCTGCTCCATTTTACACTACCAACAGTGGTGCACCGGGGTCCCGAGAGTTCTCTGCATGTACTCTCGATCACATTTGTTTTCTGGCGCTTGGATCATGAACAATTGAACAGGTGTTTAGTCCTAAGCTTTTTCAATGATGATGAGAAGCACCCAAGAGTGGACAGAGTCCTTGCCTAGTACCTGGTACCAGATAGGTGCTCAGCAAAGCATCTTCCAAGGGATGGTTTACACCGACAAGTCACTTCCCTGATCCCCAGTTCAACTCCACTCAACTCAACTGAAAGAAAATACCAGCCCATCTCAGGCCTGCTTGGCCTCCAAAGCTAGCTATTCCTTCCTTCCTTCCTTCCTTCCTTCCTTCCTTCCTTCCTTCCTTCCTTCCTTCCTTCCTTCCCTTAACTCAACTGAAAGAAAATACCAGCCCATCTCAGGCCTGCTTGGCCTCCAAAGCTAGCTCTTCCTTCCTTCCTTCCTTCCTTCCTTCCTTCCTTCCTTCCTTCCTTCCTTCCTTCCTTCCTTCCTTCCCTTCCACTAATATATTTTTAATTTATAACCCACTGAGAACAATTTGTTCTGTCCATATGCATGGACATAGGTATGGATCACCCACTTGGGCATGGGCGAATGAATGTGGGTGCAAAATTATTCTCTCTCTCGTTCTCTAGTTATCAACTGTTAATAACTTCTAGGCCAGGAGTGGGAGCTTGATAGCCCCTTCTCCATCCATACTGGACTTTTAAAATATTATTTGCTTAATTTGGGGGGATGATTATATAATTACATAACTCCCTTTCTTTTCTCTCTCCAAATACCCGCTTCATGCTGGATTTTTTAGCTGGCTTGATCGAGGGGAAATGTTAGCATTCTGAGGCATCAAGCAAAAGAAGGGGCTGGCTCTCAAAGTTCAACTATGTCCTCTTCTTTCTTCGTTGAGCCACAGACTTTCTTAGGGGTTTTAAGCCATGGGAAGCAGGCTATCTTTGCAACATGCTGCCTTCATATCTGCAAAGCTCTGCCACAAAAGTTTTCCTATCAGGTGCCTACCAGGTGCAGAGCTGACATTTGACTCCCCACAGCCCTTGGGTGAGAATATGTTCTAGCTTGGCAGGCTTTTTTTCTTCTTGAGGCAAAACTGATAAACAATAGATTTCAGTAACTACATAAAACTTAAATGGTAATATCACTGGTGTAGGCTGTGCAGTCTAAGATCAAGAGACCAGCAGCTGAGATTATGCCATCTAATACATGGAAGACATGTTTTCAGTACATCCTTGCCTTGAGAAAATGGTCGTAGACAACTCTGGAGTAGCACACAATTTAATGTATATTCAATATGCATCCATATATGCATTTACTATATATGCATTTATATATGCACTACACTATTATATTATATTATATATGCATAGACTATATACATGCATTTATATATGCATTTACTATATACATCCAATATATTTGTGCATTCATTATATACGTACATATACATTTATAAATCCAGTTAGTGCTAGCAGCTGGCATGTTGACTGATTTTGCTGGCTTCCTCTTCGGCAAGTCTTTTACAGATAGCCACAGCTGTACTGAGCTCATGAGTGCACAGGCAGGTCATGTGCAGAAGACGCTATTTCATAGCAGTCCTTGCTATGCTCTGGCTTTTCTATTCTTGCTCCCTGTTCCTGCCTGATGTTCCCTGAGCCTGGCGGCAGTTGACATAGGTGTCCATTTAGGGCTCCGCACTCAATCAATAGTCACTTATTCTCAGCACTTTGGTTGGCCTGTCTTGCTGCATCAGCTGCTGCCGGGGCTGCTTTTATCACTTCTTTAAGGGCACTTATGGATCCCAGATGCGCTGCCTCCTGACATCACCATACTAGTGACTTTCAGCAGATAAACGGGAGCCACAAACATCTAGGTTTCATCATGTGGAGTTGCATACTATGACTAAACTGTTAAGAATTATTAGTTCTTATGTTACAAAGTTTTGGGTTATTTTCTGTTTGAGGCAATTAAGAAAAAACTGCAAGTCCTTGTGAACTCATCTTCTCAAGAACATATGAACTCTATTTGGGCCTAGATCTCTGAGTAGGTGTGTTCTCTTGTAAGATAGACTTGTGTTTAATTTAGTAGATACTGCCAACTAGCATTCCAAAGCAACGTAACCATATTAAACCACCTGCTTAGACTTTAAAGATCATGGATTTGAATACATAATGCACAGATAAAGATAGACTTTCATTTTTCTAAAGAGATAACTTGAAACTCACACAGCATAACATGAGGGCCTACTTGATGGGGTTTCTGTCCTGCCCAGTTCCTACAGCCAGTAAATCCCAAAGAAAATACACAGAAGTCTATATTAATGATAAAACTGATTGGCCCATAAGCTCAGGCTTCGTATTAGCTCTTATAACTTATATTAACTCATTATTCCTATCTATGTTAGCCACATGACTCAGTACCTTTTTCCACAGGGCAGGTCACATCCTCCTTCTTCAGTGTCTGGACAGGACTAGGGAGAGAGCTTCCCTCTTCCCAGAATTCTCCTGTTCTCCTTGCCCCACCTCTACTTCCTGTCTGGTTGTCCCGCCTATACTTCCTGCCTGGCTACTGGCCAATTAGTGTTTATTTAAAACATAATTGACAGAATACAGAATTGTCCTACACCAACACAGTCTGTACCTAAAAGTATTGATCACGACTTTATAAATGTAAAAACATGCACATGTATATATTTGTAAAACTGTGCAGGCACTGTTGGAAAACAAGTTGATGTCCATGATGCACATCATCACCAGAAACTACATGCAAGTCCATGGTCCATGCTGCTGCTGGTGACTACGGGCTACTTTTGCAGTGCTGTGGATAACCACAGACTCAGAACTAGGAATGAGAGTCATTGAAGGCTTCTGAAACAACCTCCCCAACCCCCCAAAAGGAAACAGACCAGACAGGAAGCTATCGAAGAGATCCACCCCCCAAATGTGATAAAGATGCTGAGGTGTAGCTTTTCACAGTCGATGGCTCAAGCGTGAATAGGGGGAGGAAAATGTGACTCAGTTTTCTCTAATGGACTGGCCAGTGGGAGTTTGACAGTGCTCCAGTGAGTATATGGGCAACAGAGATTTGACTTAGTGTTTTTATTTATTTGTCTATTTATTTTATTTAGGAGAGAGGGCTCAAGGGTGGGAGGGTAGACCTGAAAAATGGGAAGCAAGCATTATGAGGTGCATTTTGTGAAATTTTCAGATAATTAGTAAAAATATTAGGTTGGAGGAAAAAAATTAGAAAGGCCACCATGTTTTGACAATGATGAATTAAATGGTCATCTATCAAATGCAGCTGCTATATTTTGGTAAACCATCCACTTTAAGGGTGTTTTAGGATGGGGAAACAGTTTTTTATGTGACCATGTGGCAATAATTCCATGGACTGCATCAGCCTCGCCCACCCACTGCGCTCTCACCTGCAGCACTTTGCCTAGAATGCAGGCGTTGGGAAAGTGTGGCAGGGCAGAGCCTTGCCAGCCGTTATCTCTTGCTGGGAAGGAGACGGCAGGCACTTGCTTCTTATCAGTTCCAAAATGAGAATATATTACTTTCCTAATCAGATAAGAGCAAAAGCGAATACAAAAGGGCCGCCTTGGAGATGTCAGCGGATGAATGGAAAATGCCCCCTTCTTCCCTGTACTTCCTGTAAGGGCTGTCAGCTTGAGTTGCTATGGAGACTAGAGGGTGGGAGACCAAGGGATCCAATGAGGGTCTTCACAATTTTCAGTACTTTCCAAGTGCTCTGCAGTTAGCCAGTATTTCTTTCATGCTTTCTGGATGAAGAATATATATATATATATTTTGAAGAACTGATTATAAAAATGACTCCTGGCCTCCTACCTGCTGATCAGAACTTTGAGGTCTTGTCTTCCCTGAGGAATCAGGCCACAGTATCACCAGTTAAACTCAGTCACTGTGTGTGTGTGTGTGTGTGTGTGTGTGTGTGTGTGTGTGATCTTAAAGCTCTTTTTTGGCTGTTTTGATGAGTGGAGAAACCCTGATTTCTAAAGTAAATGGAACGCATATGTAGTAGCCATGTCTCTCTTTGGTCATTTTCCTTTGAAGTGGGCTTGCCAGGGAGCTGAATGTCAAGGTTCTCCCTGAAGCTGAATTTGCATTCCCTAAATCACATGCTGTGGTTGGTTGGTGGTTGAGACACAGGCAGCGCTTGGAGGGTGCGAGGAGAAGCACTCAGTCAACAGCTTCCAATGAAGAAGTAATTGTGTACCAGGCACAAGGATGACATGGAGACTTTAGGGAGAATTTCTGCTGCTGGGTAACTTAGAGCTGACCAGAAGACACCAGTAAACAAACGAATGGCACATGGCAGTCTTAACTAGAAAGTTAGAGGAGCATTGTGAGCCCACAGCCGGAGTCAGAACAAGGGAGGAAAAGCTCCTGTGGCCACCCTGTAAACACTAGAAATGCCTGGCAGACAGCCCCTCTTCTCCCCCACACCATCTGTCCTCTGTCACTTCGTCTTGCACAACACCCTCCCTCGTTGAAGTTCCTGCTATTCTGCCTACTTTGGGGGTATACTGCAATGGTATAAAGTCACCGGAGTGAGGACACTTGCCTGTCTGCATCCCTGTTGTGTGTCTCCCATCCCAAGCCAAGTTTGACTCTAGGCAGCTCGGAGCATTACGGCACCTCCAGGATTTCCATCCCAGAGCTGCTTGTGGACAGCTGCCTTCGATGGAAAGAGAAAAGGAGCGAAGTTCGGGGTCCACAGCAAGTTCCACGTTGTTTGTGTCCATGAGCACGGTTTCTTGGTATAGCTTTGGTGAGGAGACTGTCATTAAAAAAAAAAAGAGCACATGAAATTGTCTATGCCCTGGTTACTTGCCATAATACCACTGTCCCATGGCTTCTTAAATGTCAAGATGGGCTTATATTTACTTTTCTAAACTTCTAATATGATTTAAAAATGAAGCAATAATATGAAGCAATTGCAAAAACTGTTCTTTGTCTTAAGTATCTTCATGCAACAAATCAATGTCTCCAAGACAGATTGCTGGGTTATCCTGTTAGTCACAGGATAATTCCCGTATTTAAAAACAACCGTTAGAGTGAACTTGGACAGCATGTCCTAGGAACAGGGCATCAATTTAAAGTTGCACAATAAATGACTTGTCTTGGTGTAGGTAACCTCATTTGGAAAAAATGTCTCCGGTACCAATCTACCCACCTGACGTCCAGGTTAAGCACCCCTACCTTACCAGACTCTCGGCAGACTCCCTGGTGTATGACAATGGCTCACAGAAAGACTCACACACAAATGCTAGATGAAGGCACAGACAAAGGAATGAATGAAGCTGAGAGAGGAGGGTACCGGAGCTGGGTCTACGGACAGGAACATAGCCAGTAACTATATTGTGGAAAGTTTTCCAGCTAATCAGACAGGTGTGCCAAGGTATGGCGCTGACAAGCAGAACCCAACGTTCTGGGAACCATATCAAGATCAAGGTCCAGATAATGTGGGGGACAGAGTGTGAAAGGTGGCACAGAGCCAGGTCCCAAAGGGCTGGGGAAGAACGTGGAGAAGTACTGACGCCTTGGAACTCAACCCGTCTTGTTGAGGGATTGCTTCTACACCTGCGTAGAGCCGGGGTCGCTCCTCAATGAAACAAGTGTTGGGGAGCATATCTGAATCTCTACAGGTCCTCGGAGGTTAAAGTCTTGTTGAAACAAAATCATATTTGTCTCTTCGTGGACTGTGTGCACTGAAGCAAACTCACGTGTGGGAAACAGATAGAAACTTTGATTTTTCCAAATGTCTTCTTGAGGCTTCTTGGGGACCTCTAAGGAAAGATGTCAGCCAAGTCTGAAACATCCTGGAGATCCGAGCTTTGGAGTCCTGGGTTTGGTAAAGGAGTGGGCAAGGGTCAGGGAGGAGAGGTAACTGTGTGGTAACAGGGCTCTGGGAAGTCTCTGAGCTCAGTGGAGACACACGGAAGCCAGAAAGGCCCAGGACTCCGAGGAAAGCTGGGCTATACACCCAAATAGGCCACAGCTGAGAGTCAGAAGAAAGCTACTCTGTCCCAACTCTAAAGACAAGATTGTTCCCACTATAAAGCAGTCCCATCTGGAGACCTAAATAGTTTTCCTGTGTGTCATCACCCTGAGTAACAACCCAGTCCACATCAGAGTAACACCTCACATGTGATGAAAGCAGACACTTACAGTGAGTTAAAAGTCACAGGGACAGCCAGGATTTCTCTTTCTATCCAAGCAAATTGTTACCAGTGGGCTTCTCCATCAATGCCACGCTAAGGAAATAACTTATGCCTTTGCTTCATTCAGATTCCTCTCTCCAAGATCATCATCTTAGACAGAACTTAGAGGAGTCATACACATGAGACCTGTGTGCCTGTATGTGAGGTATATTCCATATGTAAATATTTATTATGTATATTATATGGAATGAACATACTAGGTTTTTTTTTCCTAACTGGTGAGTCCATGTTCCAAAGGAGAGGCTCATGGTGAAGCTAACATCTTGTCTCTAAACTCGAACCCTAAAGCTCTTTCTATCCCTAAGTTCTCATGAATGACCAAACCATAAACATCGATTGTCTCAATGTGGTTTTTTAAGGTCGTTCCTCTTCCATTTCCATATCAAGTGCTAAAACCCTGCCTGGCCCAGGACGCTTTCATGCAGGCACACGTGCGAGAATGGTGTTAAGTTTGCATGGAGCAGCAAGCTGCCCTTAAGCTCTTTGGCCTCCTGCCCGCTCTGATTTCTGTCTTCTGATGTGCCTTAAATTCCAGACGGTGGGGACAGATGTGGATCTGTGGATTAACATGGCCATCTCCATCCAAAACCCCAAGCCTGGGGATGTGTATGTCTTCTCTCTGAGCCCAGAGTGTAGTGAGACAGTGATTCCATCTTGGTCCATCTGCTCTGCAAAGTGCAGCGTTCTTCTGGTCGAACCGTGCCAGAGTTCGGTGCATGTGGCTCTCACACAAACCCACGCACTCCAGCAAGATTTTATCATGTTGAAAGTCATCTTTCGATAGCGTCTTGCTGATACCTGCCTTTCAATTTGTTCCAAGTGTAGGTGGGGATCAGGGAGGTTATTCACTCCTCAGAACAAACAGGGACGCAGCAATTTCCAAAACACAAATTGGCAGCATCTCTGTGTAAGACTTGAAGAAGAGGCAGGTTGGCTCTGTTACTGTCTGTGTAGTAATTTATGTGAGATTCACGTGCCTCTCCCTCTGAGAAAGAGGAAGTCAAGTCCAAAGCTATGAGTATTGTATTTATCTGGGAAACAGGACTGCCATTCTGGCTTCCTCCTGCCTCTCCAGATTCCTTCACCATGGCTAGCTGCTCTGCAGTCAAATCCATGCTTCCCCCAGACATGAGCCAAACATTCTCGCCATCAAGGCTTTGCTCCAATAGATCTCAGAAATGTACCAATGATCATTATTCTTCATGGATGTTCTAGTCTGGAGAAAATGGGCAAAAGAAATGGGTTAAGAATGTTCATTTGGGCTCCTTGATCCTTCTCTGAGCTTTGCATAGCCTTTAACCAACTAATTTCCAAATGTATTCTTTGGCCTCGCTCTCCACAGTGATCTGACATTAGTACATCTCTGTCAGAATCCAGGTCTGGATGAGGCAGAAGTTCAATACTCTGTCCAAGAAAGTCTCATATGGCTTCTCTGCTGGCCATCACAAGAACTTAGTCGACAGTGGACCCATAGCTTTTGTGGTTACTATTGAATCTACAAGGCAGGGACAAAATTGGGTTGGGTCAAGTCCCCTTTTGTTCATATCACGTATTAATAATTCAGTAGCTCAACTGGAAGTCTCTCTACTTATATTTATTAGTCACACCACCAGGCCAAAACATACCTACAGAATGTCATTAACACAAGAGGGTGTTTGAAAGAGTCTTGCCGTCCCTTCAGAAATTAGCACTAGGTAACCCCGGGGTGAATTCTGCACATCTAGAAAGCCTCCAAGGTACAATCCAGACCACAGGGCAGGAGGATGATATTCAGAACATGACAGAATTAGGTCCATCCATGTTGTAAAACCCAGTTCTGTCCTTTAGGCTCTGATCTCAAAGTCTTAGAATTCCTCCAACCTCTGGAATAAATGCTAACAGTGGCTTCTGTGGTGATTTCCCTTAAGCCATACTGGAAAACAACTTGTATTTCCCTGGAGTCAAGCATCCTGGAGTCAAGCATCCTAGAGTCAAGCAACCTAAATTCATACCCCAACCATCAACTTAGAAGCAAAAGGGAAAAAAAAATCTCTTAACTCATCTGCTTTCATCTCCCTGACTAGACTGCTGTTGGTGAGGTTAAGTGTTTTCGTTTTCTTGGGCTGGCTAGTCTCATAAATTATCACCAATTCAGTGACTTGAACATACAAATTGATTTGCTCACATTTTGGAGGTTAGTGGAATTCAGTTACATTGTGCCAAAATCGAGGTTTCAGGGTGCTGTGTTCCTTATGGCAGCTCCAGGGGAATTCATTTCCAGCAGAGAGTATTTTTTTAGAGCTGCATTTCCAAGATCATTTGACCCATTTCAAAACCATTAGCACAGCATCACATCTCCAAATCTTCCTTAGATTCTTGTTCTATGCACTTTGGCCTTTTGCTTCATAGACACGTTTGTCTTCTTCTGATAAAGACTATGGTTAGGGGCTCTGGAGGCAGCTAAATTGGTAAAATTCTGAGTGCATTCTTGATAACCTGAGTTAGGATTGCTGGAACCCACCTGAAATGCTGGGACAGGCTGCTTGTGTCTAGAATCACAGCAGTAGGATAGCAGGAAGACGGTATCTGGAGCTCAACTGGCCAGTGAGCTGAGCTCCAAGTTCCTAGAGAGACTCTGCCTCAAAAGCACCGCTGAGATCTTGAGTGATTGAGACCTCTGATCTTCACGTGCGTGTGCAGTTGTACATGTGCTTATGCCTGTTAACTGCATTACATACCACACATGCAAACACACGCACATATGCAAACAAAACAAAACAAACAAAATGAAAAAAAAAACAAAGAAAACAAAGGCATACATCTTGGCATTTAAGAACCACTAAGGTTTGCTGGATTCTTAATTACCACACCTCTGAAGTCTCTTCGGCCACACAAGGCAACAGTCACTCGTCCCAGTGATTAGAGCCCAGCTGTGGGGGTGGGTCCTTGGGTTTACTACATACAACAAAAGCCAGTGTGTGCTGAGCAGTACGATATGGACAAACCCTTCAGAATCCCCTTCTACTTTGCTGGCCATGGGAGGGGCTGAGGTTTCTATGGGAAAGCCATGGGCAGCTATTTACCAACCTGATTGGAATTTTCTTATATATTAATATCCAGACATGCTAGATAAATATGAACCCCGCTATTAGTAAACAACCCAGGCAACAATTCTCACAAGTGGATCCCACAACTCATATCAAGAATTCTAAGTGAAAAGTCTGGCATAAAGAGAGAGCCCAAACGGGGTCGCGACGAACACTTACCTGTTAATAGATGTGCTTCATAGGGGCCTAAATGCTGTTCTCCGTGGACTCGTTCCACCAAAGATGAGGGCTCCATATCTTCAAGCTGCCTCCAGGCAAAATAGGGCCATCAAATCTTGATCCTTGCCCTTTTGAGTCCAAGACTGCCGCACTCCTTTCAGCTTCCCCGACCTTTCTCTCTGGATGTAATGTCACCCCAGATTTAGTATCCTATCTCTTTTCTTCAGCAGACACCGAAATCAGAAAGCTGAGTTATTATACCCACTCATCAGCCAGCAAGTGTGCCCAAAGAAGAGATTGTCTGTACATGATGGTCTGTGGTCAAGAATGCCCTGGGTGGCGGGCAGGCCCCTTGTCCAGGAGTGCTTAGCCAACACCAAATGGACTCCATGTTTTTTGGTGTGGTTTTGTTTTGTTTTGTTTTTGTCTGTTTTTTAAAAGTTTTTTTGTTTTATTTTCAGTTTTATTTCTGAGAGAGACTGTGTGAATGAGGGGGGAGAAAGAACATGATTTGGGCGGGTAGGATTTAAGAAGAGTTGGGGATTAAGGGAGGGAAAAGAATATGATCAAAACAGTGTGTGAAAAGGATTTTTTAAAAACATTTTAATGGTTTATTTAACTTTATTTTATGTGCATTGGTGTGAAGGTGTCAGATCCCCTGAAACTGGATCTTCAGACAGTTGTGAGCTGCCATGTGGGTGCTGGGAATTGAACCCAGGTCCTCTGGAAGAGCAGTCAGTGCTCTTAACCACTGAGCCATCTCTCCAGCCCCAAGAATTTTTTTTATAAAAATTAAAGAAAAAAAGAATGGCCCAGATGCTTCCAACAGTCTGGCATGTGACCCAAGTATCCTGAATAATAATGTTTCAACCAGGCTCTTGCAGTAGCGAGAAGTTACCTGCTGCACAGCCAACTGCTCTGAGTCAGTTGACAACGCCCTCCATACCCACCTGCCCACCTACATCCATGTGAGCTAACCGCGATAAGTTCGCAGGTGGAGGCAACAACCTTCTCAGAGAGCCAATTAGATTCAAACCTGTGGATCCGTACAAAGAGGACATTAAGTCCAGACTCTCCTTGGGGCTGATGGCTGGTTCATCCATGGCGTTTGGCTCTCTTACCCCCTCTTCATATTTATTTTTA
Organism: Dicrostonyx torquatus; assembly: GCA_028555095.1. Classification (NCBI taxonomy): domain Eukaryota; kingdom Metazoa; phylum Chordata; class Mammalia; order Rodentia; family Cricetidae; genus Dicrostonyx; species Dicrostonyx torquatus. The sequence continues at coordinate 3,362,054 of JAQHUG010000167.1, forward strand.
TATCTCAGACTTCACCGAGCCGATGCTGGGTCACAAACCTTGCAGTTCAGGAAATGCAAAGCCTATGATAATCGATAGCGCTTACAAAGTGCCTTTATGTGCTAGGCAGAGAGTTTGCACCAACCTTCTGGTTGGTATCAGGGCAGAAAGGGAAGCTTACATAGATCAAGTCATAATAAAAAGTGTCACCAGCCCTTCGGCTCAATGTCACGGGCTTGTTTCCCCGTGTTCTTCTACTGCCTGTGAGTGGGAAACCATCCCTCTTCTTGAAAGGTTCAGTGCGGTGGGAGCACGCTGTGTGCCGATGACTGCAGTTGGCACAAGCTGATCGGAATATGGGAAGCAGAAGGCAACTCCCCAGTGCCGGGAGGAAGGCCAGTGACATCTCTGAAGAGTACCTGCTTCAACTTCTCATGGGACAGATGGGGGAAGTGAGTCACTGTGAAGGACATGCTCTCACGGGGATTATACAGAAGAGCGGGAACAAAGCCCAGTCCTGAGATCCAGCCCACACTGGTCTTCCCATTGCCTCTGCCCACTGAGCTAAGGTTGCCAGATTTAGGAAAAGCAAAACTCAAGTCAATGTGAGTTTCAGGGGGACAATATTTTTAGATATTACAGGATTAAATATAATTTCAACTAAACAAGACATTTATATGTTGTAGTATATATAGAACTTTGACTAAATAATATTGATTAATGTATTGTTTCTTAATATTTGGGATATATTTTTAGTTAAAAAAATTTCACTGTGTATATGGAATGCAAATTTAACTAAATACATATTTTATTTGGAAGCTCTGTTGGGATGGATTCGCTCAGCAGGAAGGACTTTGGGAAAGGGGTTTAAACTAAATGGGCATGGGTTGAGGGTACAAAGCTGCCACTCTCTCGTTGATTTCCATCTGAGTTTTCAAAGTCTAAAGAATGGTTCAAGGAGCCAGAGTAAGAGGAAGACAAAAGAGAGTCCTGGGCTGTGTGCCAAGGGACTCCATAGACCTTACTGAGTCCTAAAGACCATTGTTCTTACATAAGAACAGTCCCAGAAAGGAAGATGAAGGTCTCTTTAGAATGTCACCATATGAGCAGGGGAGTGGGAGACTCTTTAGGGCCTCTTGAGAAGCGGCCACTAGGAGACTGGCCTAGTGGTGGCAAACATGGCTGGCAGGTGAAACAACCACAAATCAGATGCTTCTCACCTGTTCCTTTACCTCACGATAGCGATGGCCACACTGGGTACCTTGCTGTAACAGCAAAATGAAACACTAAGATTTGGCCTTATAGTTTTAAGTCACACTACTGTCCAGAAAGAGCTTGATACCTTGGACACATTTACAGAGCATTCCAAGGTCAGTTTTCCCATCTATAAAACAGGATGCACAGAGAAAAATCGGTTAAGAACATTAAGGTGTACCTTTTTAATGTGTGCTGTCTTCTTCTCTCTCCTCGTCAGAAACGTGAGGACCTTAAATCCCTCTTGTGAATCAAGTCTTCTGTTGTCTTCTTATTCCTGTCCCTTTAGTTGGAAAGCAGGATAACCGGATGATCTGAGGCCATTCAGGTGCCAGCTCCTGTGCTGGTCTTCCTCATCTTCTAGGGGAGTATGTTGACTGTGAACAGCACACTTGGGGCACCCTAAAATCATATCTTATAACAGGGCATTGTCAGAGGCAGCCCCTAACTGTGTATCTTTTTGAGGATGAGGTCATGAAGATTATTGATGTTAATAAGTAGTTATGTGGAGAGATAGAAGTGAAGATAGAACCAATGGGGAGCCAGAAGGAAGAAGAGAAGTGAGAAAGAGAGAAGACAAGTCATTCGAGGCCCTGGCTACTCTTGTCTTGAAAATTGCTACCTTTGGGAAGTGAGACAAATAGTTTGATCTCCTTGAATTATTTCCTTTATGTATAAAGGAAAAAAAAACCTTTTCTAAATGATTGAGCTAATTGGCAGAAAATATTAAACATTGACTATCTTTATGTAATACTTGATGATAAGCATGGTAGATTCTTCTTGATCATCCTTGTTGAATCTTCAGTGACTCTGCAGTTACCAATGTACCAATTAATCTTCAGTCTTTCTCATTCAAGGTTCTTTATCTGTGGATTTGACCACCTGTGAGTCGACTTTTTATGATATCTCCATTGTACATACACAGATTTTGGTGTCATTAATCCTTAGACAATGTAGAAAAACTGTTCCCATAGCATTTAGGTTGCACTAAGGAATGTCAGATGACATGTTATAGAGGGGAGGGCGTGTGTGTAGGCTATATCCAAATACTAAGGCATTTGTACAAGGGTTGTGGCATCCACCAATCCCACAATCTTCTGGTGATGAAAGATAATTTTTATTCGGCAAGTAATGACATAGATAATTGCTGTTAAGTCAATCGCAGCCCTCTTGACTCCAGCATCCACAGATGACCTGATGTTAGTTAAGAATTAAGGAAGTGGGGCCAGTCAACCAGATCAACTGTCTGCCTTCCAGGAGTCCACAGACTACTAGCAGAGATAAACATTAAATAAATAGCCCTGTAATAGGTTATTCAATTACACATTAAATAAATAAAGACACAATGAGATTAATAACCAAGTTCTAAGAAGCTAAAATTAAAGGGGTGGTACCAAGGGATTTCCTGCAAAGCAGCACACAGGTAGAAACTTAATGTGTCAGTCCAGTTTATCTGTACCCAAAGTGAGATGTTCCAGGGTCTGTATATGGCAAACCCTAAAATGCAAAACTGAAGACTCTCATAAGAACGGAAGGGATCTTTTCTTTCTTAAGAGGAAAAGTTGTTAGAGATTACGGACAAGTTATGTTGAAATCAGTTTGCTGTTTCTCATCCTGATCTCGCCAAAGAATCACTGATAGAATGTGTGGCAGTGAAAGAAACCATCTGTTCCCAGGCCCTTCTAGTTAGGGACCAGAAAAGTTGAGCTGACGTAGGATTTAGACAAAATGATTGTAAAAACCCCCTAGGTGGCTCTAGTGTGGAGGCAGAACTGATGCTCATGGGCTAGGTCTTGTAGAGCAACGGGAGTTTCAATTTTGTTTTCACGGGCCATGAGTGAACATTTTTAAGGAAGAGTAAGCCAGTATCAGCGTTGCATCCCCCAAGTGTCAGTTAGGATGTGATGGGGAGATGGAAAGAAGAAAGACAAATCAGGGTGTGAAATGTGGAGGCTGGAATGAAGGGGAAGATGGAGAGATAGGAAAACAGATTTGGCTTTCAAAACAATCCCCAGACTGAGCAGTGGACTCCGGGCAAGTCGACAGTGCTTGGCACTGTGGGGGTTAATACATCTCAGAGCTGCTCAGGATTGGTGCAGATGAAGGCCAAGACTACTCCACCCCCTCTCCACTCCACTCTGCTTCCCCTTATGTTGCCTTAGTTATGAGTGTCCTGGCTTTGGTTGATAGAAATGATTTACTCAGTCAGCAGATCAGATTTAGGTCACATTATTACTGATCATTGCTGTTGATGCTACTACACGTTGTTCTTCCAAGAATCCCTGTAAATTGCTTTGTAACCAGAAAGAGACCCCAAAGACATCAGAGCTTTCAGCTTTTCAAGCATGCCTGATGTCACCCTATCAGCTGAGTACACCCTTGCTAGACACAGTTGAAGTACCAGGAAATTTATTTTGCTTGTAACTGCTCTTAAAAGAAGCCTGTATTTATGTTTTCTAAGTAAGGTAATTAGTCAGAAACTCACATGGTATGATTCCATAGATATTAGGCTGCTGGCTAGTTACGAGAATAATCAAGTATGGCTCAGAAGGATGACTCAATTTCACAAATGAGTTGTAGCGAAGTAAATATTTACTTCTAAATGCGATTTTGTTGAAAAACCTCTCAAAGCACTTTCATTAAGCCTGCATGATACACAGGCTGCATAGTTATGAGGCCATTATTCAAAGGGTGATCATTTTTTAAGTAAGGAGAAACATGTGGCCTTCAATGCAGTCAATACATTTAGAGCTGCCTACTTGCCAAGACTTGAGATGAGCGTGATTGCTTTGATTTCTGGTGTTTATCT
>JAQHUG010000167.1:3366279-3389278 GCA_028555095.1 Dicrostonyx torquatus
CCGGCCCATAAACCAGTTTTAAATAGTGTCCTGATCTCTTCGCTCCTTCGTCTTATGACTCTAGTGCTCATCAATTACCCCCTTATATGGATTTCACAGTCAGCCTTCATTGCTGTCCTTTTGGGGGTCATTTTTGCAATACATTTTCTGCACAGCAGTCAACTGAGTACTATAAAATTGAAGTGCATTGTTGATATTTACTTTCTTAATACCTTTCAATGACTTCTTGAGATCCTTAGCATAATGTACGAACTCCTTACCCTAGGCATGAAAATCTCTGTGACTTGGTTGCCACTACTTTTTTACCCAACTGCACTGAGCATTCTTTTCTGTCCCCAAGCACTGGAGTTTTCACCCCAATAGTCCTGCAATCACTATTACTTCTCTCCAGATGTGTGTGGGCTCTTAGGGTCTCTCTCTCTTTCTGGGCCTTTGCCGGGCTGGCCCATCATCCAGGCCTAGCCAGCATCACTTTTGAGCAATCACTGTCTATATTCTACACTCGATGAAAAACACCATTTAATTTTCTTCAGAGCTTCCCATTATTTAAAATTAACTTACTGCTTGGTCACCATCTTATCATTGACTCCCTTCCACTGCCCTGAAAGGATGATAAGGGCGAATATTTCTATGAATTGAAAGTCCTGGCTTAGCTTGGCTACAACAGCAGCATCCCTGAGCTTTTTCGGTGCCCATCACCCATGTACAGTAACATTTACTGAATGAATAAAATTTTGATTAAGTGAAAAATTATTCATTATAAAAATACGTTGAAAGCCAGGCAATACGGTACAAGCACAGCATCAGGAGAGGCAGAGCCTGGTACCCGCGACTTTGACATTGTCTCCCCTGCTTGATTATCCCGGAATCCTTTCCATGCTCCAGGACCATTTTCCAGGGTACAAGGAGTAAAGGATGAAACACTGACTTTCTTAGCTGTCCTGTAGGCATTACAACTTCCCGCTCGGCTCCCTCTGAGTTCCTGTAGCTTCATGTCTTAGTCCTGCATTCCTGCATTCTCTACTCTCTGAAAGTGGAACACTAACAGGCAGGTCACCCTAGTTTGGACCTTACTAACAAGCTTTCCTTACTTTCTATCCCGTTCCCCATGTCTGGCTCCCCACAATTCTGCTTCCAGGCTCAGCCCAGATGATTTTATCTCTAGGGTCTCTGCTGTTTCCTCACAAGCTGGGTTACTGACTCCGCCAGAAGCTCAGCGCTCACCTCCAGCTCCATTCTAGGACCCCACTCAGTGAATATTTCTTTCATTACCAGACCAGTAACCACAGGAAACACTCTAGTTCATCGGATCAATTGCTGTCAGCTCTGATGTAAGGTAGTTACAGAAAAAATAATTGAAGGAAAGGACTGTGACTAGAAAAGAGGTCATGTTAAAGAAACGTCTAGAAATAAGCAATTTGTATTAAACTAATTTATGAGCAATTCAAAACCCAAAAGATCTGAAAAGTGGAAGCCACTTGCCCTTTTCAATGCCTTTATTCCACTTAGAAAGAAAACAAGGATTGCCACAGGCCTGATATGCCAGGCTGAGGAGACTGAACTGTATCTCATAAGCCTAGGGAAGGGAGTTTTCTCAGATGTGTGCTTCTCAGCCCTTGTGCTGTTCTAGAAGCATCCTGTACCCATCTTACTTGTCCTGAGCCTCAGCTCTTTTGTCTCTTAAAAATCAAAGGGAGAATAAACATGCCTACATCTTCTTTTTAAAGCTATGACTTCATTCATTCATTCATTCATTCATGTATTCATTCATTCTTGTGGGGTAGGAGAAAAGGTCACAGCAGAGCCACGGAGTACTTAAGGAAGTCAGAGAACAACTTGCTGGAACTGGTTCTTTCTTTCTGCTATGTTGGTCCTGATGATGGAGTTTGGCAGCAAGCATACTTACCTGCCGAGCTGTCTTGCTACCCCATGAAAACCACTTTTTGACATGCAAATGTCTTCTAAGGCTTGTTAAGATTATTGACTAAGACTGAAGGATGCACCTCATGAGGCAGGATGTAGGAGATGAATGGTTCCTAAGATGAGTGCATGGAGTCTCTGGGAGACAGGGTCTAATAGTCAGCTGGAAATATGGGTCCAAAAGTGGCTGATAGCTACAGAGAGAATTAGCAATTTGTCCACAAATAGGCGAGAACTATGGAATGAATTATACAAGTGCCCTTCCTAAGCACACTCAGTCAAGTGTTCCCTGTCGGTTTATATGAATGGACTACAGCCAAACTTGAGTTTCTTTGTAGAAAGAGATGGAGGAATAATAACATGAAAAACCCTAAATCTTGGCAAATACTTGCTACTAAGAAGCTGGGTGCTAAGTTGAATGAGCCCTTAATGCTCAGTCATTTGCACTTTGTTGAAGATACTGTATTATAGGAAACCACTGGTGGTAAAGACACCATGCGAATTTGAGTCTGGCCGTTATTCTCTAGGAAAGTGGTAAAGTTTTATCTTATTCTGAGATACCTTACTCCTCATCTTCATACTCTTTACTCCTTTCAAATACCTCATTCCAATTTCAAACTTTGAGAGCCTTCTGAAAGTGAGTAGATGTTAACAAATGGAAGTACCATGACATACAAACCTCCTGTCAGTTTGGAGGTGGAAACGGAAGTGCAGAGACGGATAATAACCTGCCCTCATCACATCTGTAGTCCATGGAGGAGCAGGATCTGGAAGTCAGCACTTGTACAGTGCCAGAACCTACTCTGTGCTAGAGCCGATGGGACAAGCCCATCAGAAAGAAGCAGACACTGCCCAATCACCCCAACTCTGTGGGGGATGTGCATCTCTATACCTCTGCATCTTTCAGCTTCACCTGTATTCCATTTTCCTCCTAAGGTTCTAGGACCTTAACGTTACAGCCTAATATGAATGGAAACTCACCAGAGTGCTTTTTGGTCCTCACAGTCTCCTTGTCAAGCAATGATGAAAGAGTAGCTGGTGTGGTTCGAGCTCACTGTCCGGGTTACACAAAGCCAGGGATGAGACTAAGTCTTGATTGGCACCTTTTGCCTCGCTGCTGGGCCAGTGTCTGTCCACGTGTTCCGCACAAACATCAGCGCTCACACTTTATCCGTACGTGCACACAGGTATTTTCAGGTTATATAATAAGTCATCAACACATCTGCTCCATCAGTGAGCTTGTAGTGAGCTACAGTGTGCTTAGAATTCAACAAACCCACTATGGTGGGGAACCCAGGGTGCTGCCTTTCTGCTCTGAGGAAACACGCAGGTCTTTTTGTTCCTGCTTCTTTGTTGCTTGGTTTGATGTTTTGAAATCATTCCAATGGGATTGCGCCTCATAGCTACCTATTAGGCTTCGTTTTAATTCTTTACTTTATTTGACCTGCATGAGTGAGTGTGCCTGAGCATGTGTGTGTGTGCATCATGTGTGTGCAGGCCATATCAGAGTAAGGCAGCAGAGGGCATCAGCTCCCCTGGAACTGGAGTTTCAGGTGGTTGTAAACTACCTGAGGTAGGTGCTAGGAGCTGAGCAGAGGTCCTTCAAAAAAATATCAATAAGAGCTCTTAACTGCTGAGTGACCACTTCAGCTCCTGGTCTGCATTTCTTAACTAAAAATATTGGTGGCATCTCATCATCTCGAAGTCAGTTACTTACCTTGTCAAAAACAGTCCAATTTTGCTTTTTCTATTTACCTGTCAATAGTATAGTGGCTTCTCCTTCCAGTGTGGAGATACTGTTCTGGGCCACAGGCCTGGCCTATGTTCTTCTGGATGTCAACCATTATACATTCTCTCATTGGTGTGCTATATAAGCATGCACAGCATTGCTGTGTTTTTTTTTTTCTCCCTCACTTGACTGAGACAAATTTGCTTCCATGACAGTTGTGAAATTGACCTCCCCTCCAAGCCCCAGTACCTACTGTGGGGCCTGGTGCACAGTGGGTGGTGTCTCAGTGTGGTTCTCCATGAATTTAATCAGGCACAAATGTGTCTCTGCTATTGAAGCATTGTCTAATTCAAGAGAGCAACTAGAGAGTCTGGAAGACAGACGAGTCGGAGCAGCTTGGGATCACTCAGAGTGTGGGAAGCTTCCTTCCTTTGGTAGAAGGACCTACTAGAGATGTGGGCTCTGCTGGCTATGCTGTAGGTAGGCCCTGTTCGTCACCAGAAGAATGACTCAAAAACGGGCCCCAGATAAAGCAAAATGGGAGGCTAATAATGAGTAGCCTGGATAAATTAGACAGGCCTGGTTGGCTTCCTACTTGCTCAGCTCCAGTTTCCACACATCTTAGAAAAATCAGGACAAACGTGAGGGCAACACTGTAACCTAAATATAACAGAAATGTTCTGCTATATATGCAGAGTCCGCGAGAGAACGTAGAGCGTATCCAATTCTCCATAGAGCGTATCCAATTCTCCTCTGGGGACTCACTGAAGGGAGCAGCTACATGCCTTGGAACACTCGGCAAGAGGACAGCTGAGGGCCTGTGCAGCCCATCCATGCATCCCAATTCACTCATTGAGCTTATATAACACAGAGGAAGCAAGGCCCTGGCCTACCACCCGGAGGAGAACAGAGCTGACAGGCATTTGGAGGGATCAACACAGATTCTGTTTCGTATCCTGACACTGCTTCCCCCTCCTAATAAAATCTGCAGCCCAGTGGTTTGCTTCCCACCTCAGAAACAGAGGGGCTCCCTGGAGAAGAGAGGTACGTCCCCACCAACACAACCGAAGCTCTAACTTGGTAAATGTTGGAGCCCTGAGAGGCATCAGAGAAGCAATAGCTTAATTAGACACACATTTATTCAATGTGGTTCATTCAAATACAAGGGAAAATCCCGAAAGGCAACCAAACAAAAGCTCTCCCTCAGCCACCCCATTGTACTCTACACAGGCCATGAGTGAAACAGATGCGGGGCAGGAGGATATGTTCTTGATTGCAGGGAGACACAGCGAGAAGTTTTCAGAGGTGGCTTTGGGCAGTAGGCACATAGCAATCTGTATTTTCTCCCTAACCACTCCACATTTACAGACTTTCGTGACATGACATATGTACCTAAACAAAGGGGTTTAAACTTACAGACATGGTGCCTAGTGTTTGTCCATAGACTGTGACACTCACCTACCCCAAAAGGTACATTCCAAACAATGACACTCCCTCCCCATGCAAAGACTCTTCTGGTTGTTTACCTGTATTGTTTTCTCTCTCTTCTGAAGCAGGCTTGTCTTTGTTTTTTTGCTGTCATAAGCATGGGGCTGCGGAGCTGCTCTGTCTATGAATTTGTTACCACGAAAGCATGCAGACAGAGTTCAATCCCTATAACCCATATAACAAGGCTGGGCAGGGAGGTGAGTTCTTATATACCAGTGCTGGAAAGGCAGAGACAGGCAGAGATCTGGGGGCCACTGGGGTCAAGCTTATCCTATTTGGTGATCTCCAGGTTCTGTAAGAGATGCTGTCTCAAAAAGCAAGGTCCATAGTGCCTGAGAAAAAGCACCTGAGGTTGTCTTCTGGCCTGCACACACACACACACATACCACACACACACACACACACACACACACACACACCTTTTATATAAATGGACTCAAGATGCTCATGTTGTCTGAGTCTGGCTTCTGTACAGTGTTATACATTCTAGATTCTCTTATAGTACACAGCCCCTCACCTTCGTCCTCCAGACTAAGCTTTTGGGAGATAGCCTCCTATACTTGGGTATGACATAGCAATAGAAAGACATTGGCCCACTAGTGCCTTTCCATTGTGTTTGGCTTTGCAGCTCTGGCTGCTACTGGTGGCTATGCAAAAGTAGATAGCATGCCATCCCTGGATGCTGGACTCTTACGCAGGATCTTAGTGGGTCTATGTGCTCACCATCTGTCTCAAGACCCCAGGAAGGTGTAACTTTTCTTAGTTCCATCTGGGATCTTGGTTGACATTACAGGAACAAGACTCTGAAACTCTGGAAAGTGCATGCCTGAAGGTTTAATCACAGGTGCCAGTTGGCTGGCAGATGGCTGACAACCTTGAATTAGCATGTTGAGTTCATGTAGGCGGAGGCTGCTCATTTGTTTCTGGCTGCCCAGACCCAAAATAATCATACAGAAACCGAATTATTACAACACTTCTTGGTCTATTAGCTCAATATTTTTATTGGCTAGCTCTTATATCTTAAATTAACCCATTTCTATTAATCTGTGTATCACCACGTGGTGTGGCCTACCAGTAAGGTTCCATCCAGTGTCCAGTGTCTGGTGTCTGTCTCCTGCTGAGGCTACATGGCTTCTCCCTGACTCTGCCTACTCTTTCCTTCTTTATCTGATTGGAATTTTCTCCTTGCCGTATTCTGTGCTGCATTAGGCCCAAAGCAGCTTTTTTATTAACCCGTGGTGTTTATAGCATACAGAGGGAAATCCCACATCAAGTTTACATCCTCTGGAGTAGTTATATCCTGGCTGGAGCTCATGAAGAATTAAAAACCACCAGACCCTCACATTTTCCATGGATAAAGAGAAAGAAATGCAGCATGTTGACAGATTCTAACATGTAAAAAATTACTATGACAGCTAGGAACAGTAGTACACACTTAATCCCAGAAACTGGAAGGCAGAGGCAGATGGATTTCTGTGAGTTTGAGGCCATCCTATTCTACATGACATTACAGGTTAGCCTACTATTAAGTTATGTTAGAGTGAAAACTCTATGAAAATAAGTAACTGTTTTATGTATGTGTGTATGTATGCAGGCATGTTTGTGTCTAAAGATTCCTTTATGGTGTCCTATGTTTCTGTTGCTGTAGAGTAGTCCTTTTCACTGTGTGAATGCATGTTGCTGCGGTTGCTTTAATAAAGAAGCTGACTGGCCAATAGCTGGGCAGGAAGAGATTGGACAAGAGAGCCAGACTAGGAGAATGCTAGCGGGAAGAAGGGCAGAGTTAGGGAGTCATCAGTCAGAAACAGAGGGAGCAGGAGATGAACATACTATGCTAATAAACATTACACTATGGGGCAGAGGGTAGATAAGGACTACAGGTTAATTTAAAAGGTAATAGCTAACTAGTAACAAGATGAGCTTTTATAATACTAGTTGAGCATTTATAATTAATATTAAGCCTTTAAGTGATTATTTGGGAGCAGGCAGACAGGACAGAAACTATGACTACAATCTATAGTTAACTTTTTTCATCATATAATGTTCCACTGTATAGATATCCCATGTATGCCTGTGATCAGCATGCATCACTTCCAGTCTGGAGCTGCTTGTACAAGTATGGATACATTTGTTTGTGTCGTGATTTCTTAGACTATATGTGCACACACTTCTTCAAGTTATATACTTGGAATTGAGATTGTTTGGAAATGATCAGACATAAGTTTAACAAATGTTGATGTACATGGCAAATGTTTTACCACGACATATAATGTTACAGTATAAATAATAAGGGTATTTTATTTTAAATATATCAGAAATATACCAAGTGTTAATGGGAAAATTATTCAACCATTCTTTGGACCCTTCCTTCATCACAGAAGGAATCATCTGCCACTGGTTTACCAGGAAGCCACTGGGTTTCCAGTGCTCAGCCACTCTTAGCTGGTCCTATTCCAGGACTTCAGGAGTAAAAAGAGGGCATAATATTGAAGTGGTACCTATGCTTACTACTTAAAAAAAACATTTGCTTTCTAGGCTTAGAATTTTTGTTTTTTTTGTTTTGTTTTGTTTTGTTTTTGAGACAGGGTTTCTCTGTAGCTGTCCTGGAGCTAGCTCTTGTAGAACAGGCTGACCTCGAACTCACAGAGATCCACCTACCTCTGCCTCCTAACATACCAGAAGTTTATACTGGGCTCCTAGAACTTATTCTATGAAGACGGTTTTGGAAGAAAAAAAGCATTGAAATCAGTGGAAGGCAGAAAAGTCCTTGGGGGAACCTGAGATGGGGTAATGGATTGTGGAAAAGAATGGTTTGAGAAGTACGACCCAGCACCCCAATCTTAGAAGCACCTCATCAGGAGAAAGCAGATAGACCTACCATGCGATACTGAAAGAGCTGTATGCACCCATTTAACAAACATTGTATGGTGTTGGTGAGACATTCTTCTAGGGAGGCAGAAGTCATGTGAATTCTCCAATAATTTTCTCATTAACTGAACAACCTCTGCCTCTGAGAACCAGTGGCCCAAAGAGTACATCACAGCGTAGACTAAGTCCCCAGGGGACTACGGTGGACTCTGTCCTCACTGATTTCATGGCCATGGGCAAGTCACTTAACTCTGGACCTCCATTGTTATACATTTATAAGATAAGAAGAAAGGCTCCCTTTTCTCAGCAGGGCTTTGGGAGACCTCTGAGTGTGTAGATGCACACACTTATGTGTACACAGACAGTGCTTGGAGGATACTTGACACACGTGTGTTCAAAATGTTGGCTTTATTATTGCTGCACCAGACGACCTCATTATAGATACTTCTATTCTATATTCCCACAGAGGTAGTGAGCAGAGCACTGGCATCTTTGACAAAAACTTCAGCCTCCCTCTTTGAGCTAAATAGCATAAGGCAACTTACAGCCATTCTTGTCCCTCAGTTCCCTTGTCTGTAAAACTGAAGCAGTCCCAGTTCAGTGGTGCCTGGTGCGACCTGTGGGATGGCAGCATTAAAATCACAGCATAAGCCTTCAGAGCCAAATGACCTGGGTCCTCTCCTTGCTCTCCTGCATGTCTTGGTAAGATTGAAAAAAAAGCACTATTTTCTGCAGATCGGCACAAGCAAAGCCTTCACTCAGGGCGTACGTCTCCAGCAAAGTTTCCAAGCATTTTTCTGCTTGCTTGGGCTTAGTAAATTTTTTCTGTAAAATTAAGAAAACAATGTGGTCTTCTCAAATGCAGAACTGGTGTGAGGATCAAAGAAGGAAATACAAGTGAAATATATATATTTGGTTTTTCGAGACAGGGTTTCTCTGTAGCTTTGGAGCCTGTCCTGGAACTAGCTCTTGTAGACCAGGCTGGTCTCGAACTCACAGAGATCTGCCTGCCTCTGCCTCCCAAGTGCTGGGATTAAAGGCGTGCGCCACCACCGCCCGGCAAGTGAAATAATTTTTTAAACTATCAAACGGTACAATGAAAAGACTTTAAATTAGTGAGTACCTAAATTAGCAAGCCGGGACATAGAAGCACAAGCTTTAGCTGACAGGAAGACTAAGAAAAATCAAACGTTTGTTAAATGTCTAAGAATTATCCAGACAATATTTTCGCATATAGTTATTTGACAATTATTTAATGAGCATATATTATATCTTTTTATTATTCTTGTGGTTCAAAAGGTGCTCTCATATCAATAATTAGGGAAAGATAGTTTTAAAAAATAAAGAAGTTAGTCTGGTGGTACAGGCCTCTAATCCTAGGATCAGGAAGCTAAGTCAAGAAAAATGCAAGTTCAAAATGGGCTATAAAGTGAGTCAAGGTCAATGTGGGCAACTCAGTGGGACTTGCTTGTATCAAAATTTTTAAACTAAAAGAAGGTATTTGACATAGCTCAATAGTACAGAGATTTGTGTGTGTCCTAGGTTCAATCCCCAAAGCTACAAGAGAGGAAGAAAAAAAGAAAGAAAGAAAGAAAGAAAGAAGGAAAGGAAGGAAGGAAGGAAGAGGGACAGAGGGAGGGAGGGAGGGAGGGAGAAATGTCAGGGACCAGAGAGAGACAGAGAAATAGAAAGAGAATAAGGAATAAAGGCAGAAAGTTAAATAAAGCTAGACCTAAGATAACTCATAAATAAAAAAATTCAATTCTAAAGTCCAATAAGATTGGTATAGCTTTAACTCTTAGCCAACAGCTCATCTTTTTCAGTGCCCTATGCCTGTAATCCCACCTTTTAGAGGGTGAGAACAAAAAGATCCCGAGTTTGAGGCTAGCCTGGGCTACACAGCAAGTTTCAGGCCAGCTTGGGTTATATAGGGACATCCTATCTCAAGAGGAGGAGGAGAAACAGGAGGAAGAGAAAGAGGAAGAGTAGCAGGAGGAGGAGGAAGAGAAAGCGGGGGCAGGAGACGGCGGAGGAAGTGTCACCGTAGGAGACGGCAATGCAGAAAGAAGAGCAACTGGTTCCAGAAGGTTTTTCGAGTGCTCTCCATTAATATTGTATCGGACTGACGGAGGCTGAATCGCCACAGTCACTCCTTATACCTGTGAAAATCTTTCAGAAGCCCTCAATAAACGATGCTGTGCCACATTAAAGTGCAAATGCTGGCCTCTGTAGTGCTTCTTGCTAAATCCCTTTGGGCTGGTAACTTAGCAAAAGTTTAACACTGTGAACAATTAATATCCAATATTCTTAGGTGTGTTCCTCACAGAGTGATCAAAAGAAAAAGACCAAGGGATAACAAAGAGGGTTTGCAGTTGTACTTCTGACTGATTCTATTTATCTATAACCGATTATGTAGGACTAGAAGAATAATTAATTGAAATATAAATATTCTGTTGATTGGTCTGAATACCTAATAAATGACAATAGCAACTCCCTTAATTAGGTTTTATTGTCAACACAATCCAAAGTCACTTGGGAAGAGGGAAATGTAAATGAAGAAGGTCCATGGCTATGTCTGTGAAGGATTAGTCTTAGTCTTGACTTTGATTAATGCTGAAGGACCCAGCCCACTGTGGGCATAGTCTATATTTAAAAGCTTTCTGAGCAGAAGTCAGATGCAGGGGGGAGTGCAGTCAGCATTATTACATTACAGTTCATGCCCCAGTTCCTGCTAGAGCTCTTCCCCTGACTTCCTCAGGGATGAATTTTGACCGGGAAGTAAACATAAAGACATTCCATCCCCAAGGTCCTTTTGATCACAGCCTTTATCACAATGATAGAAAAGCAGACGAGGGCAGCACGACCACATTGGCTCTTTTTCTTCTGCAAAACGTAGAAGGTAGAATTCACTGATGGGTGAAATAAATTAGAGATCTGAAATTTTTTTATTGTGGATAAAGTATGGATGACTTTGGTCCCTATATTTTAAATTGTCTTTCAGTTTGGCTTCTCTCTCTCTCTCTCTCTCTCTCTCTCTCTCTCTCTCACTCTCTCTCTCTCTCTCTCTCTCTCTCTCTCTCTCTCTCTCTCTCTCTGTGTGTGTGTGTGTGTGTTTGTGTGTGTGTGTATCTTTGTTCATTCAAAACGGAGCAGTTTTATTATCTGTCATCTCTAACCATCACAAAACTAAGAATCAGGCTTTTGTTATTGGAAGTCATCCCTTTCTGAAGGAGGGTCGGTGGAAGGATGCAGCAGAGGGAAACAGGTAAAACACAGAACATCCCTGGAGGAATAGAGAATGACCAAGACCTCATAAATTTTGTTGAGAGGCAGCCTCAACATCCCCTGGCTTCTTGCTTTAAAGCATGCTATTCTTGGCAACTGCGTTCATCAGCATATGTGAAAATATTATCCAGAGCGCATTCTATATTTTCAGAAATGTGACATGATAACATCCCCAAAGGAAAGGGATTTGGTGGTGAACATCCATCAATTTTCACTTGCTGGACTCCCCGAGGCAAGACCTTCTGGGTCATGTCAATATTTTTTCCCTCTAGCAACAGAACTGGAAGACTCGGGGCAAGACAGCATCTCTGCATCTCCTCATCATTTCCTCCTCCCCCTCACTCCACCATGCTCCTCACCGTGGTGCAGGCAACGTGGCAGGGGGCAAATGCGGCTGTTATTGCTTTTCTGAAGGGAAATCATGTCAAAGATAAACAGTCTTTATAGATTTAACCCAAATGTTAGTCATAAAACAGTCTTCCAAAGCTTGGATATGCAATACGGCATCCCGTGCCAAGCTAATACTGTCAACAGGAACCATGTCCAGCTTTCTAAACTGTCTTCAGCTGAACAAAGGGCAGCTTGCCGTGTCCGAGGAGGCTCACACTCTAATACAAGAC
Source organism: Dicrostonyx torquatus (assembly GCA_028555095.1). Lineage (NCBI taxonomy): Eukaryota > Metazoa > Chordata > Mammalia > Rodentia > Cricetidae > Dicrostonyx > Dicrostonyx torquatus. The sequence goes on from JAQHUG010000167.1 coordinate 3,378,190, forward strand.
CAGCAGCACATTTGCTGGGATTTAAGTCAGCTAGATCTCAATACATGTTTCACTATGACATTAGACTGGAGTTGGCAAAGCAGAAACCATGTTGAAGGCTTTTTCTGCAGAAGACGTAAAGGGTGTGTCCAACCAGCATTGTCCTGTCTGAACAGTGTGCAAAGTTCTCCTAGTCCCTGTAAAACCTGGCCTGCTTGGTAGCTATGTGCCATTCAATCACAGTGCTGGGAAGCCACATACTTGGGTTCTGAGCCACAGCCAACAAGCTCCTGGGATAAATGATGGTTGACTTGACTTTGCTGTGGGGGCATCCTGAGTTAAGGAGAGTATATTTTACTTAATTAACCAAATACTTACAACTGTACTTCTACAAAGACAAGCAGATAGCTGTAGCTAGCCGCCACTCAGTAAGAAATTTCTTCATTGATCAAGAAGTTATCCCCACCATGATATCACAAGAAGCTGTTGGTCCCACGTAGCTCAGCTACCTTCGCAGTCAGTTGTGTCCAGGAGAAGAGCTGGAATTTCTCAATCATAAGAGAAAATTGCCAGAAATTATATGAAATTGTTTAATTTGACCACTCTTTCATCTACTGGACCTGCATGCAGCAAATATCAGATGTTTTCTCTTTTATGAGTAGATGTATTTGATTTTTTAAAAGCCATAGTATGTACTCATTGTATAACACTGTCTTACATAAGGGTATTTCCATATGAGTATGTCTTATATGCTATACATATTCCTGCATTTCCTTTTGTCCTCCTTTCTCCCCCTGCCCCCTCCCCTTAGTTTCCTTTGTTCTCCTAGACGCTTTGCTTCTAATTTTGGGTCCTAGATACAATATATGATTTTATGCCTATATAAAATCTAGGTACTACAGATGAGAAAAAACCATGTGATATTTTTATAGGGAAATGCTTTTATGAGTGGAATTTCTTCACAAGGCTCCAATATTTGTTTAGAGCTACCCTTTGCACCTGAATGAGAAACAGGACAAATGAGACTTGAGACACAAAAACGACAAGCCTTGGGACAAGAGTTTAAGCAAACACGGAGACTAAATAACAGGGACTTGGCCCGTGGCCTCCCCTCTCTTTCTTCTCCCCTCTGGCGGCTTCATCAGTCAGCTGAAAATGAGAACGAACAAGTGTGACCATGTCTCCTGTAGCCTACAGTGAGCAGCCAGGTGACCAAGGAGAGGGGACAGCGGGGTCAGCTGCTCACCTGTGGTCAAGGGTCAAAGGGAAGCTAGCTTCATCCACTCACCTAGTTTTAAGGTTGAATGATTGTAAATTGAGAACATTCCTGGTGAAACAAAAGCCCTAGTCACCGGCAAGGGGTAATAAAGAGACAGGAAAATGTGCGCCTCAGACTAAAAGTAATGTGAGGAAAGGGGGACCATCTCTGCTTTGTGCTGCCAATTAGATTTAGGAAAACTTCCTGGAAAATGGGGTCATAAAGCAAAAGAGGAAAAATGAGATGACTGTGACACGGTCTAATGGGGGACACAGCTAGCAGCTAGACGAACTGGCCATCTAAGGGACCCCTTTCGCACTCCTGTCTTCTTTCTGAGATAGCGCTTGAGAGTCAGGCTTGAATAATGGGGGCTCAACGAAATGAGAAAACTCTCAGAGGAGTTAAAATGCAGTCGTGGCCTGGAAAGCTGCTCTAAGAGCAGTAAGGATACAATCAACAGTGCAAAGTTCTGGCTGTGATGTGGGGTGCAGAGAAAAAGAACGCAGAGGTGCAGAGCAAAACCGAGGAAGCAAGAAAGGAATGAGGGCGGGAGACGGTAGATATGTGGGAGAGAGGACAATGCTACCCTGATTGGGGCTGATGACTAAAAATCTGTAAACAGCACAGACTCTTCTATCAATATTTGAAAATGGCAGAGGTGCACTCCTCGCGGCTTTTATCTTGTTCGTCTCACCCATGTCTTGCTTCTCTGGACTTGTTCCCTGGTATCCTACAGCAAAGGCTCACTCTTCTTCCTATACAAGTGCATCACTCCCAGGGCTTTCACGAGTCAGCTTTTCTGTAAGGTATTTGTACTCAGAGAAACTCATCGCTTTTAAAGCACAAGTTGTGAATGAAATTGAAATGAAAGAGAGTGCATTTCAGCTGTCTCCCACAACTCCGTCCTTAGGTGGACGGGCAACTTCTGAGATGCCCCCATGAGCTCCCATGAGGCCCCACACCTGAGACATAAAACTTGGAAGGATAAATGTCATTCTTTCTTACCCTTCTTGTTTGCTTACTTCCTTGCTCCTTCATTAACACCCTCATCCTCTTTGCTCACAGCCATAGCCCTCATCCTGGGTCTCTGGGTTGTCCTCACCTGCAGAGGCAGCCATGCCTCCTCTCCACACCCTTTCCTGATCTATTCCTGCTCCTCCTTGGACACTCAACTTGAAAAGCTCTCCTTTGTTAAGACTCCCAAGTTCTCCTTCACATATACTGTCTTCCACAGCTGAGTCTTTCGTTTCCTATTTTACCATGTCCACCGTGAGTAATTCACACACCGGTGTATTCCTGCGCTGGAGCCAGACTGTGCTTCCTGATACCCAGGCATCTACACAGTAGATTCGAGCCAGCATGACTTACTTGATGTTGCTGGTGTTTGTGAGTGTTCCCCAATACTTTTCCCCAATGGATTTGGGTAGATCTCACTGTACAGATGGAGAACTTGAGGTTACTTACAGGAACAAAGAGTACAGATCATCAAACTAGAATGTATAACCCAACACTCTTTTTAATTACTTATTTTCATGTTTACATATTCGTGTATGTGTGTATGTATGTTGGCACACATATATACAGGTGCAAATGCAGTGTGTGTGTATGTGTGTTGGTCAGAAATTGACCTCAGGTAGGTGTCTTCCCTGATCTTTCTCTCCTAATAAGGGGTTTCTCACTGAATCTGATTCATTTACTTAGCTAGTTTTTCCAGCCAGCTTGCGCTGGGCATCCTGTCTCTATATCCTGACCACTAGGAGTACAAAGGAGTGCTATGAATAACTGGCTATTAAGTGGGTTCTGGGGCTCTGAGCTTCAATCCCCAAGCTTGTGGAACAAGTGTTTTATCCAATGGGCCATCTCCCCAGCTCTGAGTGATGTTCTAAGAGCTCAACTTCATTGGTCTCATTTTTCCTAAAGGGCAGTGAATGCTGTGTACCAAGGGCTTGGATGAAAGAGTGGAGGCTCCAGTAGGAGCGTGTTCTTGAACGCAGGCCTCAATGGGTCTGGGTCATTCTATCTCATTGCTATGGCTTTGGGAAGCATCTGCTCATGGCTTATGAATCCTTTCCTGTAACGGCCTGCAGTTATTCACTGTTTGTAGTGAGATAACTTTCCCCAGCGCCTTCAGAACACACCAGATACATCACTTTGCATCATCATGGACCTTTAAATTACATACCGTATTCTGTGTTATTTTACAAGGTAACATTTCTCATCTGTGGTACGGAAGAGAAACCAGTCAGGACATGCTGTCTAGAAGGGCAAGTTAATAGCACACAACCAAGATAATGCAACTTTAAAAGCCAATGCTCTGCCTAGCCTAATGCCTGGGATCTGGGCTCAGCCTCACAATTCTGTTATTAGCTTCTCTGAACCACTTTTCACGTCTGTTAAATCTGATCACAGCGCTGCTGATTTTATAAGGCAACATTTCTAAAGGTGGCTTTTAGTCTGTCCCATACAGTACAGACGTCAACATCTTCCCTAAAGTAGACATCATCTCCAAGTTCAGTCCAACGGCTGGCTCCCAGGACAATCTCACACATCCTTTCTGACTTCTTCATACTTACTCACTGCAGACTAAAATTCAATACCACAAAAGCCAAGACACTCTTTCTTTGTACTGTATTTGACACAATACCAATCCTGGAGATGACAGAATTCTTTTCGCTGCTGTGTGCTTGCTTGTTTACCTTGGGAAATACGATCTCTCAGTGAGCAGCTACTTCTCAGCATCTAGGGAGGCCCCATATCCTTGAAAGAGAGAGGGCACGAGACAAGGCTACCAAATAATGTTTAAAAAGCTATGCATGTCCTACACAAGAGCACTCAGCCATGGCAGTAAAGGGCTGTGAAGTCCATCATGTCATTCCTCTGGCCTAGACATGTGTTCCAGTTGAGACCACTTCCCTTCAGAGAAAGGAAAAGGGGTTTTCCTCACTTTAGACAGCAATAGTATTTGGTAACCAAGCCTTTACCTGGAGTGGATGTGGTCCATTCATTGTCTGAGGGACAGGAGACAACAAGCATACATTTAAAATCTTTTATTATTCAACATGGAGTTACAACACTACCACAAGGCATAATCAAGTGTAGAAGAAAGACAAGACCCATGCAGAGGTAGAGTGACCAGGAACTCCTCGGCGTTGGCAGCAGCTCTTCCAACCCCACAGTCAATTAGCTCAGGTTAAGCCCTTGACATCAGCCCCAAAGGAGAGTTTACAACACAGACACACAGACAAAGGCTGCAAGTCAGGGCTCTCCCAGCAGCCCTTTGGAGACTTAGCTGTTAAATCTTTACCACCGGCAGCTTGAAAGCAAACTCTACGGGATTTAGAGTCTATTAACAGCCTTTGGTGTGGTCCCTGGCATCCTTGCAACCTTCTGATACAGTGGTTATTACTTGGTTTCATGTTGGACATTATTGAGAGTCTTCAGGATATTTTCTGCTCCAGGTCTCACCGAGTTAGTAGAGAGAGGCATAGCTGGAGGCCCAGGCAGTGTGTTCTGGCTGAGTGTGTAGCCCATGGTCTTTCCAGTAGATTCTGTGGCTTTGCAAGGATGCAAACTTTGTGATGACAAGACGGCCCTCACAGAGTACTTGCTGAGACCCTCCAATCTCCGAGTGAAATTCGGGTGTCTGAAAAGCCATTGCAAGCACTTGCAGGACATTTATCAGGCCAGCCTCATGGCCCAGCAACTCTGAAGTCAGCCTCCCCAGTACACTGACTTCTCCGAGTTCTGTTCCGCATACTCTCTGAGCTTTCTGACAAGGGGAAGATGTATCTCTGCACCTCGGGTGGCAGCAGAGCACAGAGCAGGCTTGCAGGAGTATTCTATCAATTATATCACCCCACCAGGAGCCTCATTAACATGGAAATGTCAGAGAAGAACCGCTCAAGACTCCAATAATGACAAGTCCCCTGTGAAGGCTTCCTCGAATTTATGGTTAAGAGAAAGTGTCCACCTTGCTTCTCCCTCTGCACATAATTCAAAGAGAGGAGATTCTTTTTGGACTATTTAATGTAAATTATCTCAGCAAATGAGGGGCCATCCAGAATAGATTGCCTCAGGCCAAGATCCACAGACACAGTGTGGAGATGGCCGGTGCTTAGTGTAGTCCCCTCCTGTTTAACTCCCACAGCGGCGGAAGGCGGAAAGCTGGGACGCTATCTCCATTTTCTATCTCCATTTTAAACACCGAGTAACCGAGGTCGACTCAGCTACCACAAGTAGGTAGCACAATAGCCAGTTTCGAAAACGATCTTAAGGGTCCTGCTTCTTCGCCCATTGGTCCTTCTTGGCCACCCACTCCCTTTCTTTTGTTTCAGTTTACCGTCACTCACTGTCCCAAATAGTAAGGAGAAAAATCCAAAAATAAATCATTCATACATTTTAAATTACATGCTGCTTTACTCTATCCCGCCCAGCAGATGGATTAGCCATTCTCCCAGGTGTCTCTACTGTGTACAGTGCCCATCTATCTTAGTTGTATTTCCGGCTGATGTGATAATGGCATGGCGCAGGCACTTGAGGGGAGAAACGGTTTGTTTCAACTCACTGTTCCATGTTGTAGTCCATCATGGGGGGGGATGTCACTCCGGCTGGAGTTTGAGGAAATTATTTATATCACATTGCCAGGAACAGAGAGCAAGAAATATATTCACACTAGTGTTCAATTTGCTTTCTCTAGTCTTATATAGTTCAGCATCCTCTTCCTAGGGAATGGTGCCACCCCTAGTGGGCAGGTCTGCTCACTTTTCCTAACTTGATCAAGGTAACCCCCGACAGATGTACCCACAAGTCAGCCTTATCTGGATGATCCCTCGCTGATACTCTCTTCTTAGGTGACTCTAGACTGTGTCGAGTTGACAATTCAACACCACCTGTTACTGATTTGATAACCATCCTGGTTATGATATCAGCTACGGTGATTCAGCAGTGTTTGTATTCTTACATATCTTGCTAGTCGTCCCTGTTATGATTTAAATTTGAGATGGCCTGCACAGAGGTTCATGTGTTTGAATACTTGGTCCCCAGTTGACGGCACTGTTTTGGAATGTCACAGGACCTTTAGGAGGTAAAGCCTTGCTGGACATAAGTCACTGAAAAATGAGCCTTCGCGTCTTCACATTTAATTGTTCAGGTCCACTTTTGGTCCTCTCTTTGTTTGTTGCCTGTAGATACAATGAGACCATCTGCCTCACACTCCTGCCCTTTCTAACTGCGATGGAGTACAGCTCTGTAAACTGGAAACAAAAATAAGCCCTCCCTCACTTCAGATGCTTCCTGTCAGTAATTTGACCACAGAAAAGAAAAGCAACACAGTTCCAAAGCAAGGTTATGATGCTGGAGTTCCAGCTATGACAATAAAAGACAGTATGTGTGTGCACATATATATGAATATACATACATATATATATATATATATATATATATATATATGGTTTATACTATGCATGCAGAACTTATTTCAAGCATCTGCTGGATTCTTCAGACACATTCCTTAACTCTATCTCCTTTGCCTTCCCCACCTACCTGGTCTTACAACAGAGATTCTTCACCGGTAATTATGGTTCTGCAGAGTGGCGAATCTTCCAACCCAAGCTTGATATCCTCCTCAGGGCCGCTTTTGTGAGGTGTTACACATGGCCACTGTCAACATCACTATTAAACACACATGGCACATAATGGGCCTGCACAGCGATCTATCTGATATCTGTGTGAGCACTAGCAGAGGCATTTCTATTTTTTGAATTTTTATGTCTTTCACATCCAAGAGGAGGCCTAGCTCAGAGGTCATCCACCAGTAATGGATGATTTAAGCCAGGAGGCAAACCCTCCCCAGACTATCAGTGTTGGATTCTCTAAAAGGCACCGTGTTTGTCAAAAATGCCCTTGTGTAGGATTTATTGTTCTAGCAGCCATGTGGCCATTTCACTTCTGTTTTGTGTTGTTTTTTCTATCGCTTGCTTTTCTGTTCCGAGAAGACTAAAAAATTCACAGGAATTTTCCTCTCATATGCAGACTGAGTGTTCGTTAGAATATGAACAGAAGGAGGGACAGTAAACAGCATTTCTATGTACTTTTCAGAGCTAAGTGTGGGGAGCACTTTAGATGTTGAAGACACTTGGACTCACGTTTAGCATTGTTCAGGGAGGTCGCCACTTGTTCCTGCAGAAGCAGACCTTGCCTCTAAGCGCCAAGGATAACTTGAGCATATTTAAAGAAAGCTGAAGAGAAACATCAAGGACACTGACTTTACATCGTGCCTATTGACTTTGCCTGGACGAGAAAGCAAAAGTATCTATTATTCATCATGTAAGAGTAAATGTGTAGGCTACACCATCTGTGCACATGATCTAGAAATAGCCACATTAGAAAGCTCATAATTTCACTTATTCATTCCCTTTATGCTTGCTCAGCCAAGTTGGGATGCTCAGGAGTTAAAGGAAAAAATTTACTCCATTGGAAAAAACATCAAGATGTGAACCACATTTAGTATTAAAAGCAGAACCAATGTATTAGCATGAAAAAAAAAAGCTAGACTTGGAATTTAAAATGAGTGTGTAAGTGTGTGTGTGTGTGTGTGTGTGTGTAAGTGTGTCCACATGTTCAAACACTTGTTCTTTAATTGGCTCAGGAAATCCAATCTTTTCACCTCTTAAAATCTTAATTTCTTAATCGGTAAAATGGACCAAAGTCCTATGAACTCACCCTGGCCTTGTTATGAGGCTTAAAGGGAACATTGCCCATCAAAGTGCCTCTCAGTACTCTAGACAGATGGCAGACAGTCACTCAATGTCGTTAAATCTCATTGTAAAGGAGAATGGTTGCCCCAAAGAAATTGGGGTAGAAACTAATTACATAAACCATGCCTTTGAATGATAGGCAGTAAAAAGCAAAACTCTGTTGCCTCTTTACTTTTCTAATTCACAGCGAGTATAGTGTTAGCTATAGTGTTAGCGGTAGGGGCTGCTCCCTTTTCAAAGTTGCTGCCATGGAAACTTAAGACTGGATTTAGAAAACAAAACAAAGTACTACATTAAAAACACTTGTGTCATTTAAAATAAACTCCCAAACCTGTGGATTGTTCTAAGAAAAGCATATTACAAATTCCATCCCTTCAAAAATACCAACAACCTTTTGAGGTCCAACGTTGAGAAAAATGGAAAAGTGGACACTCGCAAAGGCGATGAGCTTATGAGAATGTCACGGATTCTTTGGGCAGTAGCTCTTCATTCCCAAAGAGAAGTTGAGCTGAGACTCACAGAAGTCCTGGAAGTTCCTGGCTGCAGAGGTGACCTCCTGCTCCTAGGTGCTCTGCCTGCTTCAGGGTTCAAATTTCTCCTGCTCTGACGACCTCAGAACATCTCTACCTAAGGTGCTACTTTCTTTCGATACACTGTCCTTGCTGTATCAGTCTTGACAAACTCCCACAAGGCTACGAATCCAAGCCATTTCCCCTCCCCTTTCACTTCATCAGAACCCTAGGGCCAGCCCGTGAGAGACACTCAGACACCAAGTTCAATTATATACGCAAAGAAGGTCTTTTCGGATTCTTCACTATACCTGACTCGATCTCTCCAAGAACGACACACTTTCGTCCATCCAGGAACCCGAGTCAGAAACGTGGAAGTAGACCTAAATTCACCTTTTACTCTCCTTAGCTCTCCAGTCCAAGTCTCATTGGCTTGTCTTCTGAATCTTCATGAGTCAGCACCAGGCTTCCCTTTCTTTAGATTCACAGGATCTCCTTCACGCTGTAGCTAATATTGTAATGTTCGCAGACCAGCTGCATCCAAACATTGATGTCCAAAAGACAGAGGACACACCTGAGGCAGAACACGAGGCAAGAAGTAACTTCATAAGAGGGAAGCCCACAGGGAAACAAACCTACCAACCAGATCACATAGCCAGTGATAGCAAGACTAACAGAAATGAACTCTTTTACCAAGTAGGACGTCCAGGCGCACCTATCTCACAGAATCCCCCCGCCCCCAGAAAGTTCCAGGCTAGACCTCTCTTTCATGGTGTCCAGCCATGCTTATCCTCTCGATGACACTGCTAAGTTCTAGCTGGAACAAAAACCTTTAGTCCTCTTCCCAGGGCTCCTTTGTCGCAAAGCTACCACAGGTGGAGAGGTTCCCATGTCATTGGTTTGCTACCTTGGAACGAACAGCCAGCATTCCTAGGAATAGCTCACTCAGTGTCCATATAGTGGGCAGGTTCTCCTCTGGAAAACACTAGTGTGATCCCTTCCCAGCACACAGGAGAAGGACTAAAGGACCAGCGAAGTAGCCTTTATGCAAGCGGTCTGGTTGGCGTCCACTCTGGTCTTTTTTTATGACTTCCTTGACTTGTCTAGAGTCTTGGGAATTGAAAGGGCATTTTGGGTATCCCATTACCCAGTATCTATTTTTTCTCAGGGATAGTACAAATACATTCCTTAATGGGCCTTTCTAGCCTTGCCCAGCTTCAAGCTACCTTCTACATGGCAGCCATAGTGAGATTTCTAATAGGCAAGTGTGATCGTGTCACCTTGCTGCCTGGGTTATAGGCAAGATAACTTGGCATCCTACTTAGTTTTAACTGTCCACTTGACACAGCCTAGAGTCAACTGAGAATGGAGTCTCAAATGAAGAACTGCCTAGGTTAAATTAGCCTATGGGGACTGTGGGGACTGTCTTGATTGTTAACTGATATGGGAGAGCCAAGCTCACTGTGAGGGTGGCACCATTCCTTGGGGGAGGTCCTGGGCTATAAAAGAAAACTAGTTTAACATAAGAGGGAGTGAGCCAATAAGCTGTGTTCCTTCAGGGTTTTCGCTTCAAGTTCCCGCTTGAATTCCTACACTGACTTTCTTCTGTGATAGACAGTAACAGGATCAACATCTTTTGCTTTCCCCAGACTCCTTGAAACAAAACAGAACACTTAGGGCATGGTGAAAACCTGCTCATTGACCATAATAGAATCAGGGCCAGAGAGGAACATTTATTGCTTTTGGTACAAAATGAGATATAACTTGTGGCTGAGATGGAGGATTAATTCAACTCATGTTTTTTTTTAAAAAATTAAATGTATTTATTTATTTTACATCTCAACTGCAGTTTCCCCTCCCTCCTCCCTTCCCATTCCTTAGCTCCGCCTCCCCTCTGTACCCACACTCCCCACCTCCCATTCACTCCTGCTCTGTTTCTCTTCAGAAAGGGGCAAGCCTCGCATGGGTAACAACAAAGTATGGCATATCAAGTTGCAGCACGACTAAGCACCTCCCCTTGTGTTAAGGCTGGGCAAAGCAAGTCAACCCAGTAGGAGGAATAGGTTCCCCAAAGCAAGCCAAAGCCCTGCTTCCGCTGCTAGGAGTCCCCCAAGTAAATCGAACCGCGCAACTGTCACACGTATATTGGGGGCCTAGGTCGGGGCCTAGGTCAGTCCCATGCAGTCTTCCTGGTCATCTGTTGCTTTTAGCCCGTGCTTTATGACAACAGAAAGGATAACACTTGGCATCTCACCTGTCTTCCTGCCAGACTCTCTACTTCTGCATCATCTTGCTCAGCTCATGACAAAGACCCCGGCAGTTATGCTAAGCAGTTACTTTCTCTACAGTTATCAGTGTTTTACCAACAAAAGCCATCTGCCCTTTCTTCTATTCTTCTGCACTAAGTGCCTTCTTTCCTTCTGGCAGCCCTCCAGTACTCAGCTAGAAAACAAGCACCTTAAAAAAAATCTTAAGGTACAATGGAGTACTACACAGCAGAAATGATGACACTTGAATTTCACAGGGAAACGAATGGAGCTAGAAAGACAATTATCACATGTACTCACTCACAGGTGGGTTTTAAACAT
>JAQHUG010000167.1:3397387-3407712 GCA_028555095.1 Dicrostonyx torquatus
CTCTCTCTCTCTCTCTCTCTCTCTCTCTCTCTCTCTCTCTCTCTCTCTCTCTCTCTCTCTCTCTGTCTCTCTGTCTGTCTGTCTTCCATCCCCATCTGCCTCCAATTCCAATTTGCAGATAAGAGATAAGCCTTCAGGGTCTGCTCCAGCACCATTCCTGCCTGCTGCTACATTTCCACAGTTATGGCCATAGACTCTATGACCCTCTGAAACCACAAGCCCACAAATGAAATATTCTCCTTTATAGGCTGACTTGGTCATGGTCTCTTCTCAGCAATAGGAAAGTTAACTAAGACAGTAACTATTGCATTATGAACTGTCTAAGAGGTAGAGCTTAAGTACTCTTCCCATGGTGTGGGTAACTGTGTGAGGTAACAGGGATGTTAATTTGCTTGACTGTGGTAGCCATTTCATAAGATTATGAAAGATTTATAAGAGATATATACAAATGTATTTATATTTATTATATGGACTTTTATAGTTATATATACCATAGTCTTATTAATTAGAGGTATAATATGCTTATATGCTTATCACATTACATACATTATACATGATACCATGTATTGTGCAATTAGCATTACATATGACATTATATATCATACATAGTTCATGTATATTATATAACTGACATGTATGTTAACATTAACTATATCCTAAACAATAATACATTGTAGAATTGTCTATTATTTTACATACAGTATATAATTTATTATACAAAGCATAACTTTGTGTGTAAATTGTAACAATATATTTCAGAAAAAGTAATTTGGAATTTCCTTCATCCTAAGTTGGAGTGTTGGCCCAGAATACTTCCCAGACTCTGTAGGCTCTGGGAAGCATTTCATAGGCACGACAGTAACAGAAGCAAGGCTCCCACAAATGGTTCATCACTAGGTTTCTTTGCACACAGATATATAGAACATCAACAGTGGGGGTTGCCTAAGCCAGTTATCATAGCCCACCTCTTGGGTAACAAAACTGATTCTTGTGACCAGGTGTTCAGGCACAGATGAACATGATCCGTGTGAACCATGTTCTTTTGTGAATGATTTATAAGAGTTGAGGAAGCAAGCCGTTTACGGTCAGTGAGATGCAAGAGGTCTCCGGGAAGGTCCATGAAAAGAATAGCCCACATCCATCTACACAGCACACAGAGGAAGAGTGTCATTTCGCTGCGTCATCTTTGCTTCCTCCCTTGTTTTGAAGTCATTCTGTGAGAACACAGTGCTTAGCATCACATCAGCCATTTGGTGACAATGGGAAATAAATTGCCAACTAAACCGAAGATGGTAGAGACAAAAGATCAAAGGAATTGGTGTCCTGCACAGCATTGTTTAGCTGTAGATCAAAGCTGGGTCTTCACACCTCTAAACAGCTTACTGATCTAACAACAATAACCTTGAAGTCTGAGCCATTTTTTTTGTTAATTTGTGCTACTTGTGTCTGACTTTATTTAAAAAAAAACAAAACAAAACAGAAAATCTCACTGATAGCAAAGACTTTGAGAAAGAATTTACTTATTATTGGGATCCTTTCTTCTTTCACTGAGCGCAGGGCCTCCTCCATCATTCATGCTTGAATTTCTTTTTCAAGATCAGTAGAGGTGACATCATAAAACTCAGAAAATGCATGAGGCAGATGTATGTATATATTATATCTACATGGAAGACATCACAGTGAAGTTTGGCGTGGGAGTTATCCAGCCCAGAAATGTTAAGAGAAGAAAACTAGAACTCACTGAGAGCATAAGAGCAACCAGTCTTTGATTTCTCATGCCAGTTTGATGCCAAGGGAAGGCTGGTATAAGCCATGTACTATCCTAGATATCAACGGCTGTCCTGAGCATAGAGAACTTGAAAAGAGAATAAAAAGTTACTGTGGCCTTTATTATTACTATGGGGTAGAAATTCAAAAGAATGTCTGGGATAAAATAAACCCTTGCAAGAAAAACATGTTACTATTAGCATTAAATTGTCAACAATTATTTGGGTTATGACTGAGTTTTTAATAATAATTAGATGACTTTAAATAAATATGCTTTTAACTTACTCTTCAGCAAACGTCACACCCTACACAGAAAGAAGTTAATTCTGAGAAGTGTCAGTTATTTCATCAGCTACCAACATACTCAGAGCCAGCTATGGGCATTCTTGCTAAGTGAGACATTCTGACATTTTGATCCCCTCCTAGCTGGCTCTAAGTGCAGCTCAGGTCCCCGTACTTGTGATAGGCAACAGGGATTCTGCATGAAAGTGATAGCGCAGTGGTTGGAAAAAAGCAAACAGCAGAAATAGAGACGGCTCATTCCTGACATTGTCCGACTAACTGAGTAATTGATTTGCAGTTAAAATTGAAAACAGTGACTCAGAATGAAAGTACAGAGTAGTATCTTCCTGTTGGTTTGAATTTTTTTAAGATTTACTTATTTTTATTTTATGTATATGAGGGTTTTGTTTGTTTGTATGTGTAAGTACCACTTACATGCCTAGTGCTTAAAGAGGTTGCAAGAGTGTATTGGATAAGCTGGAACTGAAGTCACAGGTGGTTGCGAGCCACCATGCGGGTGCTAGGAAGCCAACCCAGGTCCTCTGTAAGCACAGTAAGTGTTCACTAGGCCATCTCTTCAGCCCCTGTGAGGTCCAAGTTTGAGTTCATAAGCAAGATAGTCTAAACTTGAGCTTTCTGTGGTGCCGTTTTAGATGATATTAACAGATATCAAAATTTCCATGAACAAATAAAATAAGAAACAGCCCTATAAAAAGTCACTAAAGTAATAGCTTTCAAAGTTTGTCCTCAAATTTCAGCAGAGAAATGGTCAGCAATAGAATGTGAAACATTTAAATTTCAAGACTATGCTAAGTGAACAATCAAAGATTCTGGGCCTACACTGCCCGGGAAAGGCCAAAGGCTGCAGGATGCTCAGTTTTCTGTCACTTTCACAGGGAACTAACTGGATCCTTTCTTGTTCTAAAGCCATAAGTCAGGTGGTGTTAATATTAGCTATCATGAAGTTATTTTTCTCTGATTTTTAAAACAGATTTTACGAGATATGATAGGTAAGTTTTGGTACATATTTCTGGTAAAGGTAGATTGGTGGGAAAAATCATTTAATGTTTAGAAAAAAATCTTTAAAATCTGAGGTATTTAATCTCAAAGAAACAAAGACATGGCCAAAAACTACATCAAAATCCATAGGCCTAATTGTGAAATAAAAATTTTAGGATTTTTATGAATTTAGAAAATTCATTCACATATTAAAACTTTTGTGTGTTTATCTGTTCTTTTTGCAAGAAACCTTTTTAAATTAACATGAATAAAATACTTAAGTACTGACCAACCATAGAGGAAAGATAGATTGAAAAATTTAGCTATCTACGAAATTAAATAGGCATAGAAAACCAAGTTTGATGAAGTTATTGAGCAATTTGTAGAAGATTCAAAATAAAATAGAGATTATCATGTTATCTGTCCGTATATGTTTTTCTTTGTCTAGAAATGCCCAAAATTCATCCATTTGTTGTTCCATTTATTTTGCAAAGTAAGTTTTCACTTATGTGTCCATGGGAAAATGTTCACTGTCTGTGTTTCTTTTGCTCCATTCATTATTATCCATCCCTTTCACATATGTGACTGAAGAGATACGTCACATAGAAGAGGGAGTCTCGCCATGAGCAGATAGCCCCTCTGTCTCAAATGCTTTCCTTTTCATAGTGTGTGATGGAGAAGAAACCCAGGGCTCAGTAGAATTAGATGGCCAAGAGCCGAAAGGAAAGACCTCTGAGGAGGATCATCCTGTGGCTTCAGAGGAATGTCATTCTTAGAGGCCAGAGATCCCAGCTCAGCCCAAGCAGATTCTGACCCATCTCAGGCCAAGTTAACCTTCATTGTTCGAGAGATCCGTCCGTGTGGTCAACTGCATGGATAATCATAAATTCTACTCGATCCCGACTTGCTTGCTTCACCAAAACAATTTTCCCACTAAGAAATAAATATCAACTGTGAAGCAGCCTATTCATGTAAGCAAAAGCACTATCTAATCCCCATTTATTATGATTCATGCATATACAATGTACTTGATTATACTTTTTGGTCATGTTACATTTCTAGTAAAGTTTATTAAAAACAGAACTTTTTGAGAAGATGTAAAGGGAATCGCTGCAAAAGTCCACAGAAGACCTTGTACCTCCCGCCCCACTCCCCTAGTTAATATCGGGCTTGAAGATATACACAGGAAAGCCACAGGCTCTTCTCAGTTGTGCTACACTGTATTCTGTTTCCATGAGAACACATAGCGAGGAGATGAAGTCACGAAGTACCCTAAGAGGTGCTAATAACTCAGTGGGGCATGGTAACCTGCTGACAATACTTACAGTCA
Organism: Dicrostonyx torquatus; assembly: GCA_028555095.1. Classification (NCBI taxonomy): domain Eukaryota; kingdom Metazoa; phylum Chordata; class Mammalia; order Rodentia; family Cricetidae; genus Dicrostonyx; species Dicrostonyx torquatus. The sequence goes on from JAQHUG010000167.1 coordinate 3,401,766, forward strand.
CCGAAATCATGGCAAAGGGGAATAGGAGAAATTGGGAGGGGAGGGAAGAGAAGCTTCAGAGGTATAGGTGAACAAGCCAATGTGCTGTGTTTGAAGATACATATTTAAAAAATATGGGTCATGGGTCACGTGTATTATTACAATGTCACCAAGTGCAAGTTAATTCAAACTGGGTTGATATCCTTTATTTATGAACTTAACTCAGCCATTCTCTCTCTCCCGTAAAATTTCTGCTAAGTGAATTTTGGCCATTGTTTTCTGTTATTTTCATTTTTACCTGCTTTATCAAATCTATCTGTCAGTTATTGCAACCACTGAGTGCCAAGCAGTTTATAAGGCTCATATGTTTTTTATTTTAGGGTGTGTTTGTCATGCAGGAGTTACTTCTTTGTTTTGAAAGGAAATGCAAGTTAGAACCATCAGTATATCTTGTAGGGAGGATGAAGGTGAATCCTTGGGGAGTACTCTCCATGAACCTATCTCCCTTCAGTCATAGCATTCTCATTAATTTGATACACACACACACACACACACACACACACACACACACACACACACGAATGATCCACATGAATGATGGAATTTCACTGGAATAACAGTAATCCCAGCCTGGCTACAAGCTTCCCAACACAGCTAAGCAATCAAGAATACAGATGGTGCATGTAGACTCATCACTATGAATTGAGTGCTGGGATTGTTTGGGTGAAGGAAGAGCAGGAGGAAGAGGAGGTAGAAAAGGAGATGGGGGAGGGAAAATGAAGAGGAAGAACGTGCGGAAAAAAAGGAAAAGGAGAAGGATGAGGAAAAGGAAGTGGAGGAGTAGAAGGAGATGCTAAAAGAAGAAAGAACGTTCCCTGTGGGGCCTCACTGTCCAGATATGAGTCTTTGGGAGACAAGGGCCAAGGCATCAACTGAGGGAGGTTCCTCCATGAAAGATGCTGAAACACAGACTCTGGGACATGTTGGCCAGGCAGATATTGTGAACCAGTGTGTGAGAGAGGACCCTGCTCCAGCTCTATACAAAAGTGATGTTGTTAGGGTGTGACATAATCTACAAGAAATAATTTAAGTTAAAAACTTAACTTGGTAAAAAAGAACAGCATAAATGAATGTTCCTGAGGACAGAACATGACCTCATTTATCTGTCATGGTCTTTAAAGGAGTTTAGTCATCATTATGAAAGCCTTACACCTTTACTTTTTCAGCTTGTACCAAGTTGCTTTTTGTATTAATTCATATTTCTACATTGAAATGTTCTCTATTGTATTTCCTGCCTGATCCTCCTTATTCAGTGGTAACTTTGAGCTTCTGTATTCCCTTCTCAAACTCAGCCTGAGTCAAAAACCTAAGAAGAGATTGTCTGTTTGTTGCTAAAGCAAGCTGCCTTATTGAGTTTCGCATCTAAGAGCCTTGAGGAAGTTTAAAAAATTGGCAAGGACTCCTCTGCATTAGTGTTTCTTTATCTTTTTGGTTATTTGCATGGCTAGTTTTTCCAGAATTATGGGTAATTGCAACAAAGTAATTGCAACAAAATTACATGTTTGTGATGTAAATGGTCACATAGTTTTTGTGAAACTGTGTTTGTAGGGTAATGTGTGCAAATGTTTGTACACATGCATGTTCATCACATAAAGAAAAGTGCTTCATGATAACTTATACCTGAAATAATTATACACAAACTGTATTCATTTAAAATCTGCCTGGCCCATTAGTTTTAGCCTCTTGTTGGCTAACTCTTACATCTTGAATCAACCCATTTCTAATAGTCTGTAAGTGTAAGTAACCACAAGGTAGTGGTCTTACCGGGAAAGATTCAGCATGTTTGACTCTGGCGATTTCATGGCGGCTCTCTCTGACTCAGTCTTCTTCCCAGCATACTGTTCTCTTTTCCCTGCCTATCTAAATCCTACCCTATCAAAAGGTCAAGGCAGTCCCTTTATTCAACCAATGAAAGCAACCCAAATACAGAAGGACCCTCCTACACCAGAAAATGACATACTAACTTTTCTCTGATTAAGAGAAAAGTTGTAAATCTCATCTTGATATCTATCATGGAGAAATCATTCCTGCAACTGAATTTTTATTTGGCAGAGTTTCTAAACAAGAGACTAGGACTAATAACATGGTTCAGTTGGCAACATGTTTGACATACAAGGGTGAGGAACTCAGTTCTATCCCCAGGATCCATTTTTTAAAATGTGGTGTGGTGGCACGTACCTGCAACACCAGAGATAGAAAGTGGGAGACAAGCGGGTCCCCGAGAATTGCTGTCCAGCTGCCTTGCCAAGTCAGTGATGTTCACTTAAAAACAAGAGACTGCCTCCCAAGTATAAAGAAACGAGGTGAAGTCCAACTAAAGACGGACACCCAAGGTTGACCTGTGATCAACATACACATGTGAGTATGGACACATGTACACCACACACACACACACACACACACACACACACACACACATACACACACACACGGAACAACCTTGATTATGCTGCTTTCATGGTCTGTAACAAAAAAGCACACATTTCTTTTAAATTCTGTAAACACACATCTCCAGGGCTCTCAGTATTAACCATGTTACAGAAACAACTTCAGGAAACTTTTTTTTTTTAAAAAAAAATGAATGATAACATAGAAACTGTTCAAGGAAAGCCAGAATGAACACCATGAAATCGAACAAATATGAAATAATTATGTGGAAAACCTCAAACCTCATTGTCCCAGGGGTTTCTAATGTGAACTCAAAATATAAATGGCCCTGGGCAGGTAAGAGCTAGATAGACAGTCTGTTGTTCCATCGCTCAGAAAGAAGGGCAACAGCTGCTTTCAAAACTAACTTTTCCAGGCTTATGGAATTCTTCAAAGGGAATGAAGGAGATCACCTTTCCTGTATTTTGCTTCTGCAAGCTCAGTGGGAGGGTCCAGGAGAGATAGAGGCTAGGTCCTGAAAAACAAGGCAGGCAGAGATTTCAGGGACTCCTTTGCTAATCTTCCCTGGAAGAACCAGTTTATCTAGAGAGGATGGAGAACACAGATTTATCTTTCCCAGAAAGCCAGGGAAGAGGGAACCTTTCTTGAGGAACTGCCTCCATCAGACTAGTCTGTAAGCAAGTCTGTGGGGGGGCATTTTCTTGATTAGTGGTTGGTGTGTGAGGGCTCAGCCCATTGCGTGTGGTGGAGGAAGTGGGGTGCCAACGCCCAGGATGGTGGTCCTGGGTTGTGTAAGAACTCAAGCTGAGTAAGCCAGTAAGTGAAGCTCCTCCATGGCCTCTCCTTCCAGCCTCCTGTTTTGAGCTCCTGCCCTGACTTCCCTTGATGTGAGACTCTAAAGTGAAAGCTGAAGGAAACCCTTTGCTCCCCAACTTGGTTTGGTCAGTGTTTTATCCAGCAATGGAAAGCAAGTTCGGACAAAGTGTCTCTGCTTGGCGCTTTATATTCCAATTACGTACGTAATATAAATACCCAAGGGCAAAGAAAGAGAAAGCCTTCTGTTGTGATAGTGCTAAGTCCCTAGTGCGTGCAGCAGACCAGTGGCAGTAAATACTTTTGGTTGTGTAGGCAGGTGGATGGATGGACAGATGGGCAGACAGATGAGTCAAGTGCAAACAAAAGCTCTTGGATCCCTTAACGGTGTTGTTAATACTATTGATAATGAGAAGAATGGGGCCTTAGTATACGCTACAACTTTAGTAAGCATTGTCTCCAGTCCTTGTGACGTGGTTGGTAGGTGGGTACCACTATCCCCCACTGAAGAGATAAAGAAGCAAGGCTCAGTGATGTTTACCGACTTGCCAAGGCTCACCTGAAAGAGGCTGCCAGGCCCCTCTTACATCAAAGACTGTGATGTGTGCAGAGAGGTCAAGGGTTGATAGGAGCTTCAGTCCTGGTCATGTGGTCTGCTTGCAGTTTTTGTTCTACAAAGAATACTTTGAAGAGTTTTAAGAGGGGAAAATAAAAATGTTTTAAAGTGGGTGAGATTCCCAATGTTTTTTGAAATTGGAGAAAATGTATTGCCAAGCACTAAGCAAACATCGGCTCTGTTTTATGAGCCAGTGGATTAACTCAGAGCACACAGGCAGCTCTCCATCACGCACAGGCTCCTGCCTTGTTCCAGAGCTCTGGAGCAGTTGGTGTCCCTCACACATGCTGCCAACTGACTGTGTGCTTCAAATCTCATATCTCAGATTGTGACTTAGCCAAAAAGTAAAAAATTGTAAAAGAGTTTTAACAGCCCACAGATCTCATGAAGACCAAATAAATAGTTTCCTTAATGCATTTTTCTTTTTCTTCAAATATAAGATTTTGGGAGGCAGAACTCAATCTTTTGTGTTCTTTCTAAAGTGTAAGGCAGCAAGGACTATGTGCTCAATAATCATTTGTTAAACGGGCAAGGCTTAGCACAATTGCACTTGAGTGTATCTGCACTGATTTCGTTGGTAGGGATCACCAAACACTACCGCACGCTACCAAGCACTCACGAATCTGGCTTTCTTTAGAGAAGTCTAGAAGTCTCATAAGAGAAACTTCAAAGTAAGAGGTGTGAGCACAAACAGAAAAACAGGCTAGCAAGCAGAATTGGCCCATCAGCTTATAAAGCCATTTGGATTGTGTCCAAGACTGAAGAAGTCGCTAGAGCAAGTCCTTTAACAAATGGAATGACTCATTTCAAATGTGGATGGCATTCAAAACAAAGATGGAAACTGTTTCCATGTTATAAGTCTCTCTGGTCGGTTGCTAGCAGTTTTCTGGAACTTCCTTCTGAGAAGAGTCTGAGGCCAGACACAATCTCTGAGACAAAGGAGTGTCAAGACCTATTTCTCATGTCGACTGGTCATAATTCCGTGGTGATAGAGTCTCCATGATGTGCCCCCAAATTGACATAGAAATCTAATCTCCAAGGTTATATGTTAATGTCATCAGATTGTGTAGGGGTAGGCCTTCCAAGAATTGATAAGGGTTAGATAAGGTCATTGGTTTACTCCAGTAGATTTCCCACAATAGAGTCTCAGTTCCTTTACAAGAAGGAGGAGGGAGAACACAGGTGACATACAGATTTCCTGTCTCTTGCAGTGTAATGCCACAATACTGCTTTGGTATACTGGTAGGGAAAAAAAAAACCAAAAGCAAAAACAACAATAAAAACATTACCAGATGTGATCTCTTCATCTTCATAACTGTGCATTGCTCTAAACCTTTTATCTTCAGAACTGTGTATTAATAAACTTCTTGGGGCCAGAGTCTGGTTCGATGGGTAAAGGCACTTACTAGCAAACCTGATGACCAGAGAACTCACATCACGGAAGGAGAGAATCAATTCCACAAAGTTGTCCTCTGACCTCCATGGTGTGCAGTATTATTTCAGTGTGTGCACACTCAAGTACTTAATTAACTAACCAATTAACTTATTTAGTAAAAGTTTATAACTAATCTTCTTTTATGGAGTTATTCCTCCTCAGGTATTTTGGTACAGTAATGAAGAGCTGGCTAATAGTAAGTGGTAAGAACAGTCATAGGGCTAATATTAATACATTTTCCATATGTGCATTTGATAAAATTGATTGAAAGACAAAAAAAGAATAACTTTAAAGGCTAGTTTGACACACCTGACTCATATATTCAGTTAAAGATCTTAATATAGAAGTGATCAGTAGGGCTGGAGAGATGGCTCAACGGTTAAGAGCACTGGTTGCTCTTCCAGAGGACCCAAGTTCAATTCCCAGCACCCACATGGCAACTCACAACTGTCTGTACTGTCTGTAACTCCAGTTACAGAGGATTGAACAGTATCACATAGCCATGCGTGCAGGCAGAACACCAATATGCACAAAACAAAAATAAATAAATCGTTAACAAAAAAGAAGTGATCAGTTTCTCTGAAAATTTGCGTGCGTGTGTGCGTGCGTGTGTGTGTGTGTGTGTGTGTGTGTGTGTGTGTGTGATGTCTGGCCTC
>JAQHUG010000167.1:3423153-3446874 GCA_028555095.1 Dicrostonyx torquatus
CCATCTTAAGGAAGCAGGGGGAGGGTGGTGGGGTAGTGGGGGAGCAGGAGGTCCGGGAACAAGGGGAGTAAATGTAAATTTTTCTTTTAACAATAAAAAAAGACATAGTTAGACTCATTTCCCCAGTTCCATATGCTCATGTCAGATTATGGGACCCAGAAGACCCTGTTTTCATAGGACTCAGAGAACCCCATTTTCCTTTTTAGAAAACAAAAGTGAATTTTTTCTTTCTTTGGGTGAGAAAAGTGCTCCAATTCTATAATATTGAATGATGGATGAATGAAGAAATGAGCAAGAAACCCCTAGTCACTATTATATGATGTGGGGTTCCCATCTGTAGGCTATAAATATGTTTCATTACCATTGGTTAATAAAGGAGATCCTTTGGCCTATGGCAAGGCAGAATATAGGTAGGCCGGGAAACTAAACTGAATGCAGGGAGAAAGACGGCAGAGTCAGGCAGATGCCATGTAGCTGCCAAAGGAGAAAGACATCAGAACCTTACTGGTAAGCCACAGCCTTGTGGTGATACACAGATGAATAGAAATGGGCTATTTTAACATATAAGACGATCTAGGAATATACCTGAGTCATCGGCTAAACAATGTTGCAATTAATACAGTTTTCCTGAAATTATTCAGATCTGGGTGGCCGGAAACAAAAAAGCAGTTTCCATTTGCAATTATACGTTTGCTACTGCCCCCAATAGAAACTGTTCATGTGTGCTGCTGGGGTTCATTTGTTTTGTTTGTTTGTTTTGATTGTTTGAGATAGGGCATCACTATTTAGGGCTGATTGGCTTAGCACCCACTATGTAGACTAGGTTGGCTTTAGACTTACAGCGCTCCAGCCTCTCCCGTGCTGGGTGAGTTTTATTCATTGTATCTACCCATAAAGTTGGCATTTGTACCCTCATTGGTACTTAAGCACAGTGGAGACAGGAGAGGTAAAGAACCCTATGATAGATTATAGATTGCATTGATAGATAAACTCCAAGTCGTAGGTTTAATTTCCTCCAGATTTTTCACCAAAGATGTCCTTTACACTTCACAATATAGCTATAGTGAACTCTGAAATTTGAAATCCTACTTCCCCTGTGTTATGTTCCTGCTGCTACATAAAGTGAAACTTGAAGTAATATGCATTTGAGTCTGGGAGACGGCCTGATGGATAAAGGGCACATCATGCAAGTGTAAAGTTGTTTCAAGTTCATACCCCCTAGAACCCACATTTAAAACAAGGACAAAGCTGGGCATCATGGTGCACTCATCGTCTTAGAGCTGGAGAAGTGAGAAGCAGAGGCAAAGCGGTGATACTCAGAGAGCCCAGGCAGAATAGTGATCTTTAGGCACCAGTGGTACTCAGAGAGCCCTTGCAGATTAGTCATCTCCAGGTTCAATGAGAGACTTTGCCTCTGTTCCAGTCACCATTCTGTTGCTATGAAGTGACATCGTGACCAAGGCAGCTTTTATAAAAAGAAAGCATTTAATTGGGGCTGGCTTACCATTTCAGAGGTTTAGTCCATTATCATCATGGTGGGTAGCATGGCAGCACACAAGCAGACAAGGCTCTGGAGAAGTAGCTAAGAGTTTTACATCCGGATCCACAGGCTGCAGGAAGAGAGAGCTACTGGGCCTGACTTGGGCTTTTGAAAATTCTAAGCTCCCCCTCACCCCTGGTAATGCTTTTCCTCCAAAAAAAAAAAAACAAACAAACAAACCCACACACCTATTTCAATAAAGTCATACCTCCTAATCCTTAAAATCCATTCACATAGTTCTACTCTCTGGTAACTAAACATTTAAATATATGAGTGTATGGTGCTAACATTCTTATTCAAACTACTACAGCCTCAAAAAAAGAATGATTGAAGAATAATCTGGTGTCAACTTCTGGCCTTTACACACAGAGCAACCATATACTATGTAAATCCACACCTCACATGTGTACATACACAAACATGTAAATATGCATATATCACACACATAAAAATTTAAAGGAACAATACCTCATACATGTACATATAGTATATACACGTGTAAAAATTTAAAAGAACATCACAGTTAATATTGTACAATTCTGGAAATCAGGAGTCCTACACTCAAATTTAATATGCAATTATTTCATTATTTCTAGAGATTCTAAAAATAGTCTATTATGGTTATTATTATTACTCATACTTGGACATTTTCATTCAGTGTAATTTGAACATATTCTTCCCCCTGCCCACATACTCCCAGAACCACTTCCCTCTTCCTTACCCATGCCAATATGTGCCTTCCTTTAAAGAAATACCACGTTCAAGTTGTGGTGCTAATATACTTTTGAGTGTGTGAACAGCCACTAGAGAGAGATCTACCTACACGGGTCCACACCTTTAAAGAAATTCATTCTCCCTGTCCCAGCAACTATCAGTTGTCAGCAGCTCCTCAGCTCGGCAAGGGGCTTTGTGCCCACCTCCTCTTTCCATGCTGGAATTTAGCCTGCCTTGAGCTCATGACGGTCTTGTGCATACTGCCACAGTCTCTGGGAGTTCTCTATAGCTGTCTTGCAAAACCCTATGTCCTTGATATTATCCATAACTTCTGGCTTCCACTATCTCTTCCCCCTTGCTTTACAATCTTTCTGTCCCTGCTTCTGCAATGATCCCATTTAGTGTTGAACATTCCGAAATCACTTTATTCTCTGTATCGTTACCAATTGTAGGTCTCTGTATTAATTGCCATCTACTATAGAAAGAAGTTTCTCCAATAAGAACTGAGGAATGCAACTAATTTATGAGTATAACAATAAGTTATATTTAGGAGTCAGTTTAATACTATGTCCATTTATTGGAATAATAATGGGCTCTATCCTAGGGCCTATGACCTGCCCAGCCACAGGTTCTAGGCCCTAGTAACTGTGTCAGGCTTAAGATTCATCTTGCTTAATTTGGAATACCTATAGAGGTCAGGAAATAAGTCATGGGCCACAGGTGGGGAACTTTCAAAGGATGGAAAGGATATAAAAGGAATGCAGTGGTATAAAAGCACAAAGGGAAATATAGACCAGGAAGGAGAGAAGGGCAAACAAGGAAATATGGAAAATGGCAAGTGGCATTAAAGGCCTTTTGAAAATGTAATATAGAAACCTATGACTGTAGAAGCTTACTAAATTTTATGCACACACACACACACACACACACACATATAAAAAGAGTTTGAATGTATTTACCCCATAATAGGTTAACAAGGCTCCCATTGGACACCACGGGTTAACAAACAAAAACATCGGGGCCAGGAACGGGTTACCTCTTTTGGAGTTGTTTGTCAGTAGGATAGACGTGGAGCAGTTAAACATTATAGACTATTGTCACCGTTCTTAGTCACTCTCCAGAACTCAGGGATGAGACCTGTAGCTGAAGATCTGTATAGTTGAATAACAGAGCATAAAGATGTCAAGCTTGTAATCACCCAGCAAGTTCATCCCTGCTGAATAACTGTAGTGGGGTTGGCGTGTGTCGTGTGTGCTGCTGGAGGAGGAAAGTGATCATTGTTCTTGTCAGCTGTGAACCACAGCGATGGCAAGGCTGTCAAATATGTCCACGGATACAATAGTGGCATGAAGGTCCTGGGAGCAACCAACCCCTTAATTAGAGAGATTTTCTTTCCCCGCTCTCTTAGATTCTTCTAAGGAATCTAGAGGATTCTTACATTCTTTGGTTCATGTTCCAAAATGTCATCAGCATGACCAATACTGTCATGGTCAAATTTTAATCTCTGAGATCAGTTTCTGTCAAACTCTTTCTCTGGTACTAACCTTCATTTTGCTCTCTTTTTACACATACTGGACCCACACAGATTAATCAGGATCAGTTCTCCATCTTAAGGTCTTAACTCAACCATATCTTCAAAGTCCCTCTTGCCATGGAAGATAAATTCCATAGGTGTCAGGAAGTAGAATGTAGACATGTTAGAAGTGTCATGGCTAGTTTTCTACTGTGTTCAGTAATGTCTGCTTGTTCAGTAATGACCCTATACTTGACCTGGTTACTCAGTCTGCCAGAGTTCTATAAGGGTTTGGCTCTTTCTTTAGTTTCAACATCTAGATCATCACCAAATTTTGCAAAGCAGTCTAACTCCTAATTCTTTCCTATTTCTCTCTCTATTTCTCTCTGTATGTCTCTCTCTCTCTCTCTCTCTCTCTCTCTATATATATATATATATATATACACACACATATGTGTGTATATATATATTCATATACATATATGCACGTGTGTGTTTCTCTGGATGATTTGGGTTTGTGTTAGTTTTTGTTGTTGTGATAAAACCTCACGACCAAAAGTGACTTAGGGAAAAATTTCTTTTGACTTATAGCTTCAGAGTCCACTGGGGAGACATCAAGGGACAGCGCAAGAGCAGGAAACTGAGGACGCATATTCTCAACTGAAAGCATAAGGCAGAGAGTAAAATGAAAGCTGGGCAAGGCCGTGACTCTAAGAGTCTGCTTCCAAGCACTTCCTCCAGCACGGCTATGCTCCTAACATTCCCCAAACAGTGTGATCAGCTGGAAGCAAGTCCTCAGATGCCTAAACCTACTGGAGACACTGTTCATTCAAAGTCTCACAGTATTTTTTTTAGTTGAGTTCTTTTTTGTTGTTGTCGTTGTTTGGGTTTTTGCTATTTTAATAGAGCAGCGTCTTAGTTACTTTTCTATTGCTGTGCTAATAACTATGACCAAGGAGACTTCTAGAAGAAGTAGTTTATCAGGTGCTTACAATTTCAGAGGGTAAGCCATGGCCATCATGGCAAAGAGCATTGCAGTGGCAGGCATACAGCCGGAACAATAACTGGGAGCTTACATCCTGACCCACAGCATGGTGCAAACAGAGAATGTTAACTAGGAAGGACATGGGCTTTTGAAACCTGTAATCCCACCTACAGGGGCAAATCTCCCCCAACAAGGGCAAGCTTGCTAATTTTACACTAAGAGTTCCACCAGCTAAAGACCAAGCATTCAAACCCATGCCTATGAGGTCCATTCTCATTCCAACCACCACAAGAGGCAGAAAAACACTATCATGGAAATCTAGATAGATGATTTATTGATCAAACATGAGGGCAGAGCCAACGGCCCATGGCTGACGAATCAGGCTGTTGCTGAATTACAGTTTGTCATTTCCTAACACTATGACATCTAGTAAGTTATTGAAGCTCCCTAATTCTTAGTTTCCTTGTCCGTAATATCTAATTTGTAAGTTGTCCACAGACACAAACTGCAGTGACATGAGTATTTACGCTACTCATATGTTAGTCGTTAGCAACACAGTCCTGATTCAGAACATGAGCCATTATATAAGCAGAGTCAGCCAGCGCCTGGAAACATTTTAATATTTAAATACTCAGCCTAAGCAGTCTCAGGCTGGCATGTACCAGCCTGCCCGCCTCTCGATAGAGCTCAAACACATTGAAAAGGGGGCCACTTCTTTTTGTTCAAATTCTGGTTCAGGTGTGCATTCAATTTTTATGCAGTGGTTATGTGGGGATGAACTCTTTAAGAAAAACACCCCAGAATCTCCAATACAGCATATGTTATGAAAGTTAGGTTTTATTTACAATGAGAAATGAAGTCACAGATTACAAACAGCTATCTTTGAAAATATTACAAAATCACACGAACAGGCGAAAGGAGCTGAGCAAGTGAGTCAGATTGGCGCTTACACGGTACCAACTTCCGTGGAAATCAAACCCTCTTATCTCCTCCTGGGTCTACATCCTCCCCCAAACCTCAGTTCTTCCACTCTCCAGCATCACCGTCACCCCCATCCCCAGTCCATGCAAAATGGCTTTCCTATTTGCAAAACTGAGGAGCTATATATACTACTAAGAAATGTCACAAATACACGTCACATGGGTTCTGCGGCTCACTAAGCACTGCATTCCTGCTGCAGATTTATTTCAGTCCTACAGTAATACAAATCTGGCTGGTGTGAAAATTCACTCTAAATTCCAAACAGAGCTACAGGGGAAAGAAAGTCTCCCTTAAAGGTCTAGGCATAAATACGAAGAGAGGGTCAGACCGTGGAATCACACAGATTCCCAGACACAGGCTGAACAGGTACAGAAAGAGGTCCATTTTCCCAAGGCACTTCAATTGTTCCATATTCATCACACATGGTATCAGATTTCATTGGATAATTTCTTCCAAGTATATAATGTATAGTGACAATCTTCCCCCCTGCTGACCCTTCCAACTCCCTCACCTTAGCACTCTCTTTCTCCCATTAGGATCCTTCTTTCTCCTAGTCTTCTTCTGTTTTTATCTCTCTCTCTCATTCATATGTGTCTGTCTGTCTGTCTATACAGAATTCTAGGACCCCCAAATGAAAGACAACACAAGATATCTATATCTGACTTATTTCCTTTAATGTAATTTAGGGGATAATCCCCAATAGGATTGTATTAAAAACTTCTGCATGGTGAAAGAAAGAATCAAGCAAAGTGACAGCTTATAAGATAGGAGAAAGTCTTTGCGACTCATACAGGGGATTAGCGCTTAGACCAGATAAATAACAACAAAAAGCATCCAAAGTCAAACAACCCATTAATATCAGGCAAATGAAATGGAGTTATAGTTCTCAAAAGATGAAGTACTAATAGCCAAGAAACATATGAAAAAGCTCAACATCCTTAGTCATCAGGAAAATGCAAATTAGAACTTCATGCACATTCTACTTGATTTTTTTCATCTTTTTTATTAAAAAATATTACTTTTTATTTTATATACAAACCCCAGTAACCCCTCCCTCCCCTTCTCCTGTTCCTCTATCTCCCCTCTCCCTGCTTCCCACCCCATCCACTCCTCAGAGGGGGTAAGGCCTTCCTTGGGGAGTCAACAAGGTCTGGCATACCAACCCGAGGCAGGACCATGCAAGGTATCCTGCCTTAGGGAATGGGCTCCAAAAAGTCAGTTCATGTACCTGGGATAGGTCCTGGTGTGGCTGGCAGGGGCCCCTCCAAAAGATAAAGCCATATAACTTCCACTCACATTCAGAGGGTCTACTTTGGTCCCATGCAGGCTCCCCATCTCATTCTACTTGATTTAAAAAATTGTTGTATGCGGAATGAGCATCTACAAGGGTATGACCACATGAAATAGTGTCTTAGATAAAAGTGACATTTTCTAACAAAAAAATCATGCTGGTGGGCACAGTCAGGGGAACTCCATCCCTTCTTAACCAACACCACCCAGAATTCCACTATGTGCTAGAATAGAAGAATGGTTCTTTGATGAAGCAACGAAGTTGGCATGGTGGAGAATATACCACCATAAAGGGAGACACTACCTTGTGGAAGGTAGTTCACATCCTAAATCAACAATCTCTGCATGATAATGTATTCTCAGTAAGTGAATGCATGTGTTTAGAAATCAAGAAAATCAGAAGTGAATCCAAGCATCATGATCCCTAGGGTACCAAGTTGAAGAGTCATGTTTCTGGCTTCTGAAGTCTATGCTTTTCAGATAGAGAAATCCTGCTGTTTCCCAGAAAGATAACATTTCCACCTAGAAGCATGCAAAATCCCAATGTAGTTTGAGCTCTGGCTGCCACCTTGTCTTTCCAGGATCTCCAAACAAAGAGGACAACTGATGAAGAAGTAAACACATTGGTAGCAATAATGTCATTGTCACGAGAAGGCCTTGAAGCCATCTATCGGTTGTGCAACTTGGGGGTCTATCTCACTGTTTTTAGGGTGTTTTCTTCTCAGTTACTCTGAAATTTTAGGCTAGTATTTAAAATGAAAACTTACCTTTCTTGAGATGTATTAGCTCCTCCAAGATCTGTGTCTTTCACTAGTCAATTTCAGGAAATTCTCAACTATCTTTGCAAATTCTGCTTATCTTCCGTGATCATCATTATAAATGTGTCTGTATTTTGAATCACCCAGGAGAAACAGCCATCGACGTGTCTGTGAGAGCTTTCTACAGCGGCTGAACTGAGGCAGAAAGACCAGCCATGAGTGTGGATGACAGCATCCCACACGCTGAGGTCCCAGACTGAAAAATGCATACACACCAGCATCTTCCCTTTGTGCTGCCTCCCAGCAGCGGCAGCAGTGTGACCTGCCCCCTTGGGCTCTGGATACACTGGCTGGAGCCAATCCCCTCACCATGCTTTCCCCACCCAGGTGGACTGTATCCTCTAACCTTCCTTCCAAACATTGCTTTTCTTGTGCATTTTGTAAGAGCAGCAATAAGAATATCTGCTTTGCCTTCTATTCATTATAGGACACTGATTTAAAAAAATGCATCTGGTTCTAGATGAGGACCAGAGTAAAGTTTTGCTTTGGGGCATAAGCAGATTTGCAGTTGGAGACACTCAAAGAAGCCATACACTCGCCTCCCTCCTTTCTACCCAGACACTCCACTGTGACCTGAGGCCAAAATGGTCCAATAGACTCTTCCCTTCTTCTATGGAACAGGTTTTATTTTAGGTCTCACATTTAGGACATGTTGGGCAATTCTTAAATTAATGTAATAACTTTTGTTGTCACAAGCCATTGTGATCAGGCTTCCTATCTTATACTTTGTCCATCTTGCCCATTGAAGACTATGGGACTGGGAGATTCAGGAGGAAGTGAGTTTGTTTTGCTCTCTGGAATCACGTTTTCTTGTGGCTTTATTTGCCCCCAAACTAATTTAATTCTTTAGTTCCCTTGAACTAGGAATGTTCCTCTGCATACCTATCTTTACATAGTATTGCATATTGATGTCAGTAAATAAATTATTTCTGAAATAAATTCCCAATGAATCCTGTTTTGTCTTATTTTTTTAACACTCAGAATTTCAGATTTAGCTCTATGAATAGACTGAATTACTTCCTCTGCCCTCCTCACAGCTCTCTTTTCCATAAATGAAAGAAAAGATGGTTCTACCTTGTGGTATCTTAGAAACTAAGTAGGGATAATTTTATGGACTGAATCTGAGCCATGATCCTTAGGTTCAAAGGAAGGCTTGTGTCAAGGCCTACTAGCGAGCTCCACCACCCACCCCACAATGGCCTCTGACCAGGATTTGCTGAGATAATAAGGTGTTACCCTCACAGAAGGACCCAGAACTCTGTAAGTCCCTTCTGGCAGAGGTTACCTTCACGTCCCAGAGTTGAAAGCCCTTGCAAGGCATCCATTAAATGTTTATGAACTTGGCATTTCTCTTTCCCAAGGGTTGTAATGAGATTCAACTTTTCAAAACTGATTTCCAAAAAGGAAGTTGCATGCATTCCTCTGCAGAACTGCAGAGTTTCACTCTCGTGTTATGGCTTGTTGGATGTCTAAGTGAGCACGGCGCTCTTTTCAAACTCCAGTCCCACATCAGGAACACTTGCAGAGTGACTGATGCTCACATTGCATCATCTCGACTTAGTTCCATTACAGACAAATTGTAAATACAAGCGAGGGCTTCTCATTCCTTAAGACTCAGCTTCAAAACAGCCCTTCTGCTGCGGGGCTTTGTCCGACCCCCTCTTCCGCCTACAAGTTAGTCACTTTCTCTCCTTAGCACTTCATAGAACATTTATCTTAAAGATCTTGCCAGTTGGCTGTGTTTCCTGTCACTGTTTGTTTGCAGTCCCAAGAGATATCCAGGCTAGCAAGTGGAGGGCTAATCTATTATCCTCTTGGCAACTCCTGCATCTAGCACAGTGCCAGCCACCTCCTAGGTACTCAATAAATGTTGATTTAATCCATACGCAAAGTATTTAAAGTTCTTTTATTGTCCCGATTTTATTAGATTTTTAAATTGTTCGAATTAAATGATATTGATTTTAAATTAAAACCTACTTACCAAATTAAAATTAAGAGATAGTACATTTTAAAATGTTCTTAGAGCACTTTGGGGCTTTAGAATCCCTGCTCTCTATTTGGGATTATATATATTATTGTGTGACTGAATCGTAAAGAAAATTTAAAAGAGAAGAATTAGCTTCATGGTATCTACAAATACTACAGTCAAGGAAGGAATTTTGAAATCAGGAAACTTAAAGCCCTTTCTCTTTTTCCTGCTGAACTTTTTTCAGTATATTCACCATGATGTAGCTTTAGTGTTTGCAGGGACCCTGTCTGCCTTCACTGTCGGAGCATACATACTATCCCCTGCAGTGTTCCTACCAGTAATAGCTGAGGTTTAGCAATATCTTGAGAATGATTGCTAGTTCTGTGGGAAGATGGGTAGGTGGGTGGTGGCTGGATGGTAAGTAGTAGAGGGGCATTTAGGTTGTTTCCAGGTTCTGGCTGTGACAAACAGTGCTACTATGAACACAGTTGAGCACATGCCCTTGTAGTATGTTTGAGCATCCTATATACCCAAAAGTGGCATTGCTGCATCTTGAGGAAGGTTGTTTCCTAATTTTCTAAGAAATTGCCACACTGATATCCAAAGCAGCAGTAGTAGCTTGCACTCCCACCAGCAATGCAGAAGTGTTCCCTTTATCCCACACCCTCTCCAGCATAAGTTGTCATTAGTGTTTTTGATCATGTCCATTCTTTCAGGTGTGAGATGGAATCTCAGAGTTGTTTTGATTTGCATTTCTCTGATGACTAAGGATGATGAGCATTTCCTTAAGTGCCTTTCAGCCATTTTAGATTCCTCTGTTAAGAGTTCTCTGTTCAGGTCCGTACCCCATTTTTTTTTATTGAATTATTTGTTCTTTTGATGACCAATTTCTTGAGTTCTTTGTATATTTTGGAGATCAGACCTCTGTCTGATTGGGGTTGGTGAAGATCTTTTCCCATTCTGTAGGCTGCCATTTTGTCTTGTAGACCGTTTTCTTTGCTTTACAGAAGCTTTTCAGTTTCAGGAATTATTAATTGTTTCTCTTAGTGTCTGTGCTGCTGTGGTCATATTTAGGAAGTGGTCTCCTGTGCCAATGCATTCAAGTGTACTTCCCACTTGCTCTTCTATGAGGTTCAGTGTGGCTGGCTTTATGTTGAGGTCTTTGATCCATTTGGACTTGAGTTTTACACATGGTGATAAATATGGATCTAGTTTCATTCTTCTACATGTTGATATACAGTTATGCCAGCACCATTTGTTGAATGTGCTTTCTTTTTTCCATTTTATATTTTTTCAAAAATCAGGTGTTCTTAGGTGCGTGGGTTGATATCCAGTTCTTCAATTTGGTTCCATTGGTCCTCCTTTCTATTTTTAATATGAATAATTATTAAAGTAATTCCAGGAACTTCCATTCATGTACTCGAGAAGTACTTAAGCCAGGCGGTGGAGGTGCACGCCTCTAATCCCAGCACTCGGGAGGCAGAAGAAGGCGGATCTCTGTGAGTTCGAGACCAACCTGGTCTACAAGAGCTAGTTCCAGGACTGACTCCAAAGCTGCAGAGAAACCCTGTCTCAAAAAACCAAAAAAAAAAAAAAAAAGTACTTAAGTTAGTTCCTCTTTGGTGCCAAGCAATAGTTCTAAGTATTTAATTTCTTTTCTTGCTGAAACTAAAATTTTGCTGGAGTTGGGGGGAGGAAGCGGCAAAGACTCGGTGCAAGGAATAAATAAGGCAGTTTGGCTGGACAAACAAGAAGTACTTGGCCCCAGAGCCAAGCAGAGCTGGAGATGTGGGAAACGCGATTTGACCCAACCAGTGTGTTACCAGTGTATTAAGAGTAAGGAGAGAAGAAGCACTAAGACCGAATAGAAGCCACAGCAAGCTCCTATGCCCATGTCTCAGGAGCACACACATGAGCCTGTACCCATTAACATAACACCCATAAAAGCAGGCTACGTGGAGTCCTAAAGGAAGCCATAGGATGCAGAGAAATATAATCCTTAATTCAGGACTTCTTCAACTTTTCTACTTGAAGGCTCTTTCCCTGAAGATATTTTTATTCAGTTTCAGGTACAGAGGTCCATGAAATAAATACACAAACCAAACATTTAATGATAATAGAAACTGCAAATTACTTTAAAATAACAAATTACTTTAAAATAACAATTCTTCATATACATGTATTTTTGCCATTTATTAAAGATGAAAGCAAGTTTTTGTCTTAATAAAGTGGACATTCTTGTTTGTTTTCACACTAACAAATTAAAACTTGACAGGATATTTGATACTGCGAGACACCAAGAACATTCAACACTTTTCAGAATTAATCAATATTTGTGTTTTGAAAGGGATGGTCAAGGCTGGTAGCACCACTTTTCAAAACATACACTAAAAAAAATGATAGAAAAATTGTTTACAGCTATTTCAAAAAATGATGGCAATTCTGTCGTACCCTCAAGTCAGGATTCATTTAACTAGCTCAGATAGGTAAAGAAACAGCAACTTGCAAAGTCAAACATTCTAAGACAGTATAATTCAAAAGTACACGAATTTATGCTTACATGCTGTAGACTGTAGGAAAACACCCGACGTCTTTGTTTCCTGTAATGAAACCATCGTGTTTCTGTAAGAGTAGACAGCTCTGTGTGGTAAGAAGACCGCTGCTCCTAACACCAGTTGTCTCTGGGCGGAGTCAAGGTGTTTAGCTTGTTTACTGACAATGTCTTGGGGATGGCATGCACGGTGCAAAGCACATTATGTCGTCTGTCTAGAACCAAGGTTGCAGTGAAATACTAAGATGCAATGTGTGTGAGTACCCCCCACCCCAAGCCTTGGGTTCATTACACAGTTGGCTTTGAATTAAGTTTTAGATACACTTCCGGAACCCTTTTGCTAATATCAAAAACTTTAAGATTCATCCATGCACATACATGACCCTCCCATACAGAGTCATGACACACAGCTTAAGAAGTTTCATCCTAACTGACCACCCATGCTTCTCCTCTAGAGAGAGATTTCTCAAAACACCTTCCACAGGCAGAAATAGCCTTCGCTTACACTAGCAGCAACAAGGAGCCTGACCCTGGCCAGCACCATCATTAGTTTCAGATAGTTCTGTTTGCATTTAGCTAATTACTGGTTTGCAGCTATCATTTCTACCTATTGCCCTGGTGGAAGTGCATCAGCATAAAAATGTACAAAACACAAGCTTGAGATGAGTCAAGATCAGAGCTACATCTCCCACACTGTATCTTAACTGAGTGATTTTCTCCAAGATTCAATTTTCCAGATCCTCAATAGTCTTTAAATATTTAAATGGGAATACCATGGCTCCTAGAAGCTCTACAATGCCCAAAGCATTGGTTATGCATTAGGCACTCATTCCATGTTAAAAAAAAAAACACTAACCTAGTACTATATTTATCAAAATAAATAAAGCATGAGCTCTGCCCCAGAGAAACCTTCTCCTTTGACGGTTGCTGACTCCTCTAAGAGTTGTTGTTAGATGATTGACTATCTCAATACACCATGCTGTTTCCATAACCACATGACCTTAGCTAGCCTTCTCCAGTTTAGAGCTCGGTTGGGCCAAGGAAGCATCCTTTTACAAAACCACCTCATGGCGTGAGCTAATGAAAGGTGGGTGGATAATGGGACCACCCAACTGAGAGTCAGAGCCCAGCTGTCCTGATTCAGCTCTGAACCCAGCTGCTTGTAGAATCCTGGCCAAGGCAGTTTTATCCTTGGGCCCATAGGTTCCCTGCTTGTGAACAATGACAGAACTAGATAGAGTGACTTTGTCCACCAGGACAGCTTACTGCTCTACAAACAGATGTGGAGGTAGATGGGGAGAGGGGACCTATCCTGAAGTCCCATGGAGACACACCGATTATTTGAATAATTGCAAGAGCTTCAGGCAGTGTTCTCACTATTTTTATAAGCATTTTACTTTATTATTTTGAAACTTCAGGGAGATTTCTAAGCAGTAATGCAGTGGCTTTTGGTTACTACCAGGAAACAAGCTTTGAGCTTCCCGCTAACCGCCATCTGCAACTATAATTGTCTCTTCAAAGAGAATGCTCTTAATTACAAGATCATGTAAGAAGCAGTAAAACTTAATCTAGCATGTGAAATGAGTAAGACGTGTGTGAGGGCCATGAGGATGGGGGCGTGGACACACGCAGCTCATATGCATTTGTCTAATATTAAGAAAATGAGTCAGAAGCCATTTAAACTTTTCACTGTGATTACATGTCTAAAATTATACTAATATGTTCAAGGAAAACACAGAAGAATTCAGGCAACTTGGCAAGATCAATTCTGAAAGCCAACAGTGCCATTACAGCATTTCAAAACCTTTTTGCATCCTTGAATCCCTTCTCCAGTTGTTTCTTTCCCATAGAAATAGGGTGATTCCCTGGTGGGCGGTGTGAGGGTCCCTTGAGCAGACTTTGGGGCAAAGGAAAAACTTTATCTTGGGTAATTCATCTATGAGCACATAAGAAGAAGCCAGTATTGAGGTGTCTCTTCAAATGTGCGTGGGAAAACAACTGTGGACAAACTCTAGCTTATAGCATTCCTCTGACAATTATCCCCTCCCCCAAAGAAAGGAAAGGTGCGGGGGGGGGAGAAATTGGTTAGGAATTGAGAACGGGTCACTTGCAGTTTTTAGCCTCAATTTTATGAACCAAGATGGTTGAAAGGGAATATCAATGGGAGCAATATTCAGCGTTGGGGAAACAGAGACTGCAGAGATGAGAGTGGACACCTTCAGAGAGAGAGAGAGATTTCCCAAGGAGGAGGAAAGTAATTGGCCCACTGAACACTCAGAATGGCTGAACGCGGGGAAGAAACTGCAGCTGTAAGCAACAAGCCCACTTGACCCTGGACATCAAGAGAGGGAGCTAATGGAAATTTTCAGCCCAAGGCTGAGCGCAGTCTTTGACCAAGAAACCAACCTACATTCATTAGCTTAGGCCCATCCTCCTTCCTTATCCCCAGTAGGAATAGGAGAGGATGCCAGCTTGTGGAAAGCCTTTAAATCACCAGTTGACCATCTTGTGACGTGAGAAGTTCTAGGCTTATGAGGCTAACTGGGAGTCAGGTGGCTGGTACCGTCACCCCCCACCATTTCCTGATCTTTGGGAAATCGACGCTGTTTGGGCGCTTCTAGGTAAACACCCGGCACCACTGGATAACAATGAGGATTTCCCTTCTTGCTCCCTTCCCCTGGCTCCTGTTTTGTTAGAGGCCTGATTTAATAGTTCTCAAAGGACCATAACAGCCTCTGCCACGCCTCCATGTTTGGCTCAGTCTGCTCGGTGATAACAGGAAGCCTAGGGTCTTGTAGTATCCAGGTCTCTGGAACTGCTAGGGAGCAGAGCCAGAGCCAAGAACCAGACAAGGTCCTTTCAATGGGTGGGTACCAGACTTAGGTACCAATCCACTTCATGTGAGTTGTAGAATTCAGGCCTCTCTACATTTGTGAATGGCCCCAGAACCATCTCCATGGTCTATGTTTTTAACTAGAAAGGCCACAAGGAATGTTCCAGAACAAGAAAAAAAATGAGCTGAACCATAACAAAGGCCTTTTAGTTCCAGACTTCGGTAGACAAGATCAAGGCATGAATATTTGGCTAATGCCATCTGCTTTGCCATGTAAATCAGGAAAAGAAGCTAATGTGAACAGTTGACAGCAGCTTTTGGTTCTGACCTATGTCAGAGTGTTTACCCGTGGTCTCCCCTAAAATAGCTGGTTGCTTATTTTCCCAACTTCAGGTTTTCTTTAAACTATCAGTTCCTTGTGAATGGCCAGGTACACCACAGGCTCTTCAGAATGTGTCAGCACTGGATTAGAAATTCATTCTGATTAAATGGAGAATGGGAGAAGTCAGCACATTAAATCACACTTAATATGAATTTTATTTTACATTTGTTTTGTGGTAAATGTCTCTTGAACAAACTTTTACCTAGCAACATATTTCTGTAATAAATGATATGTATACAAATAGTTTCATTTGTTCCCATTAGCTGTGACAACTTTTAAAGCCCTACCTCACTAGAGTCCAGTCACTCCATCCCTCTGGCTAATATAGTCCTCTGTGACTTAACTTTCTGTTCTCGCTCTTCTTCCACACCGAGCTGTGTGATTGTCTTTGAAGCTTTGTTCTAACCCCAAAGGCCTCCGCAGGGGCTTCTCTGAGCAGATACCTCACACACCACTTAACCAGTTGGTTTTCTCTTTCTTCTGTGTGTTCTCATGATTTGTCATTGTAATTTAGACTTTTTCATTATTTTGTACCCAAAATACCAGCTTCATGAGGTAGGGACTTGAGCCCTGTGGAACCCCTCGAAAGTGGCGCTACTATACAGAAGCCTCCCAACGGACATCAGTTATGGTGAATTCTTTGAGGGTTGCTTTTCAGACAACCTGGTAAATGTTGACACTTATTATTTCCAAAACACCTCCTCCAACGTCCTTTCTCCATCTCCACCTCATCTTCCATTGTCTTCGCAGCTGCCGGTGGAGTTTATTGCTTCATTAGCTATGGCTTTGCAGTGTGTTGCCTGCGTTTTAGTCAGAGTACTTGCCACACAGTGTTGATTTCTTCCTGCCCATACCTGTCCCTCCCTAGATTTTCTGCTTTTGGAGGGTAGCCACGTGTTCCTATCGAAGAATTTTCCTAGCACTAGGCCAATACTCAGACGCATGGTTAGTATCCTGCAAATATTTTTTGGATGAGAAAATATGTGGATGAATGATATTCCAGGCAAAGAGAAAAGAGTTGGAGACAGGAAAAAGACTTTGGGGGGCTTTCAGGGTAGTTGAGAATGGAATTCAGAGTCAGAGTATGTGAACCCAGATTTTGCCACTTGCAGGTTCTTTAATCAAGAGCAATTTGCTTGTGCTAAGCCATGATTTCCTTCCTGTAATCTAGAAAGAGCCCCCCCCCCCATGCTTTGGACTAAGCAAGATGGGGGTACGTGCCTGGCTTGCAGCTTCTTCTTTCTCCTTCTGCACTGGGCGACACAGTGCTGCCTTCTCAGGGTGTGATGCTCAATAGAGGTGGGAGGGCGTGGAGGTAGAAACGTTGATTGTTTCCAAGTGCCTCTGAGAAGGACCGCTCTGCCCACGGTTCCTCTCGTGTTGGTGCAAACAAGTGCTCTTCCTAGCTTGTGAGACTCTGAATTGTTTCGGCTCCAAGGTTTCCTTCATTTTGAACCTCATGATCGTCCAAGATTTTGCTGTGTTCATGCAAGGAAAGCCCTCTGTCACAGTTTTCCTATGAGCATGACATGTTCACAGCCCCCTCCCTGATGCTCATCCTTTTAGTTTAATAACCTGTTGAAAAGAATCAGCAGAGGTCTTGGGATGGCTCTATCTTTAGTCTAACTTTTAGATGCCATTTATTCTCCTTCCCCCGAGAAGATGCCTACCACCCCCACTTTGTATAGTACAATCCTGTAGAATCTAGCCAAGACCATGGCCACCTATGCCCATTCTAACTTGAACTAGTCTTCATTTCTTCTTTGTACTCTTTTTCTTTTTAAAACCATTGACTATTTTAGTGAGCTCATTCCTTAATCTTGTCAAACATCTTTATTTCCTGAGTCACAGAGTCCTAATAAATAGCTTCTACGTTCAAGTTTGACTTTGTGAGACTCAGAAAGACTGTCCAGCGATGGAAAAACCTTCTCCACGCTGGGCCTGGTACTCTGAGCTCTGCATTTTCACCAGATCCAGTAAACAGCTCTCCTCTCCCCAGAGTGATGACTTTATGTTTCCTCTGATAGCTTTCACTCATCTGTTTGGCTCACCCCAAAGGTCAGGAAGATCATGAATTGTTATCCAGCTTTCCAGGGTCTTGCTCTCATGTCAATTTACGTAAGAGGGCCATGTAATGAACTACGTGGTTCAAAGATGTCAATTAAACTTCCAACTTCCTCCAAGCCATCCAGGAGAGAAGAGAACCAAGCTGATAGAGCTCAGACCTAATGGTTTCCTAGGCCATGGTAACCCAGGAGAGCTCTGAGAAGAGTGACGTGGTCACAGTGGCCAAGAGATGAAGAAAATGGCTGAACTCATAAGAGAAAGAAGCTATGCTGAAGGTCAAAAGGACAACTTCAAAGTTGTCCTTCGGAAACTCATAACAAGCATGGCATCAAAGATAATAACCACCTGTGACTCATTATGTAGCAAGTTCTTCCTTCCCATGGGCAACTTCCGGTGAACTACAGTTATCTTAGTAATTATAAAGGCAGCTGACATGAGGCGGGCCGAACACGGAGGTTGCCATCAACTTCCTAGCACTACCATGTTCAGGACTGTGACCTTGGGCCAATCCCCTTGCCTCCCTGAGCTGCAGCTACCTCACCTGGAAGATGGATATGACTGATGACACCCATGTCACCGGGCTGCTGTTCCCCTCACGTGGGACTCTGGACGTACACAAAAACACATTTTGGAGGCCGAAGTCCAACACACAGAGAAGATACTATTATGACTAATAACAGTTATTGTGTCCTCCTTCCTGCAGGGTATATAAAGATGATATTGATTTATCCTTTTCATAGGTGGAGACACAGAAGAGCGCAGAGCCTGGTTACCTTGAAATGCTGGGAAATGCCATGATCTTCAGATTCAGGAGCCTTGAATCCCATTCACTAGCTAATGGACTGATGAGATGGTACTCCTCTTTCCTGAGCACTGGTGCTTGTCTTTAAAACTGAAATGGCCCCAGGTATAAGTAAAACAACTGACACCTTATGGGGTGATGCCAACACCTCAATGAACAGTACTCAGTACTCAGTGAAGTCTGCTTCACCCCAGCTGACTCAGCATTTCGGACTTCACTCTTCTGCTGTTTCTGCATGATCAGGATATGCAGTTTCCAACTCTTTTGAGTTCCTGCCTCCACTTACATTGCATCGGAAACACCAGGAAATGGGCTGGAGAGTGTCTCAGTGGTTGCAAGCGCTTGTTGAGTCTGTAGAGGTCACCACCTTGTTCCCTGGCACCCATGACTGGCAGCCTCCCAACAGCCCGTCTCCAGATCTGGAGTATTGGATGCTAGCATCCTCTTCATGCACCTGCACTCATGTGCACTTGCCCACATGCAAACATACACACGAGCACATAACTAAACCTACAAATCTTTATAGCACTGAGCAAAAGACAGAGAAGATCGCACAGAGAAGCTTAGGAGACAGACTACCATGTGGGCAAGAGTGGGTGACTTCTCTATACTATTCACAAGCTGTTACTGGCACAGATGCTCAAGGTATCATGCTAGTTGATACTGGTGATATGCTGTGTGGGATAAAGACAGATTCCTCCCTACTATTTAAAATGGAGTGTTCTCAAAAGGAGAATATTGCCGGGTGGTGGTGGCGCATGCCTTTAATCTCAGCTCTTGGGAGGCAGAGGCAGGCAGATCTCTGTGAGTTCGAGGCCAGCCTGATCTACAAGAGCTAGTTGCAGGACAGGCTCCAAAAGCTACAAACAACAACATCAACAAAAACAAAACCCTGTCTCAAAAAACAAAAACAAAAAAGAAAGGAGAATATTAATGTTCCACAAATATTCCAAGCCAAAAGGCTTAGCACAGCATAGAAGAGCATCTAAAGGCTTTCTCTGGTCTATTTCAAACATCAAAAAGTGAGAACCTGACTGAGGCCAGGAGAAGGTGAAGGCACCAAAGTGTCTGGGCTCTGGGATTTTGCATTATGGGAATCACTGTCAGAACTCTCCAGTCTCCTCCATGCTGTTGTGATGAAGGACCACCCTTTGTCAGGAGACCCTTGGAGATCTCTTGTGACAAGATAATAGACAAAGATAATGTCACTCTTAAAAAAATCTGAGTGGTGTGGGAAGTCCTTCTGTATATGTTTTGCTTTTATTGGTTAATGAATAAAGCTGTTTCAGCCAGTGGCTTAGCAGAATAGAGAAAGGCAGGAATTCTGAGCAGATAGAGGAGGAGAGAGTAGGTGGAATCACAGAGATGCCATGGAGCTACCACAGGAGACAGACACATTAGAACCTTGCCAGCAAGCCACGAGTCTCATGGTAAAAATATAAAATAATAAAAATGGGTTAATTTAAGATGTAAGAGCTAGCTAGAAATATGCTTAAGCTTTTGGCCAAACAGTATTGCAACTAATATAGTTTCTCTGTGATTATTTGTGGTCCGGGACATTGGGAATCAAAGAACAGCCTCTGCCAACATCTGAGTATTTGGAAGAAAGGGAGTTTAGGGTAGCAGCATTCAGGCACAGCTCTAAGGAGTGAATTCATCTCTGATCCAAGCCAATTAACTAATTAACTCTCTCTCCTTCTCCTCCTCCTTCCCTCCTCTCTACCTCTGTGTGTGTCCATGTATGAGTGAGCTGTGAGCTTGGTTCTATATATACATACGTGTGTGTGTGTGTGTGTGCGCGCATGCGCGTGCGTGTGTACGTGTGTATGTGTGAACTCACACTGTCATTGACACCACTTACTTTTCAGACCTGGATGCTCATAGAGCCACTCCTGGAGACTGCTTTTCTCTCTTTCTCTCCAAGCCCAGCAGCCAGTTGATCTACATATCCAACCTTTCCCAAGGAAGCCGTTCTTAGCTCTAGATTCACTCAGCCCATCATGGCCTCCATTGCTCTCCCTTGAGGAAAATAGTCCCTAGCCCTTATTGGGAATGTGATTTTTATATTCCTACAGCATACATCTAACTCACTGAGAAGCTGAGCATGGATAATATAAATTATCACTCTCAATATGCACATGACCATGGTAAATACTGTCAAAAACAAATAAATGAATAAACGGCCAATGGTCCTCTGAAATCGTCATCAAATGATTTTGTCTTAGATCACTTCCTTCACTTGTAAAGCGGAAAGCCTAACTCTATTCTGTGCATCTCCTAGATAAGAACAGCCAAAGCACAAAATCAGAGTGGAGCAGTCACCACTGGAACGTTCCTGCTAGAAAATGCAGCATCTGCTTTCTTCCGAAGAGATCTCGGTGTGGCTGGGCTGCAGAAATAGTACAGCATCATGCATCTCTCCCAGGTACTTCTCCAAGGCTAGCCTGAGTTGACACCTGTACTCAGAGACTTTCAACGACCCTTTCTTCATCTCTGTCTTCATGCTCCCCTTTATCTGCTGCCAGGGAAAGCTTAAGAACAGATCCCAACATCGTAAAATACTGGAGAGATAGTTTATTCTAGAAGTTTTAAGATTATAGAAAGAGAAAACGAACTATCTGGTTTTGGGTGATTTTCAAAGGGATGGTCCTACAGGGGCCCACTCTGATTGTTTGTTTTTTGTTTTTGTTTTTGTTTTTTAAGACAGGGTTTCTTTGTGGCTTTGGAGCCTGCACTGGAACTAGCTCTTGTAGACCAGGCTGGTCTCAAACTCACAAAGATCCACCTGCCTCCCGAGTGCTGGGATTAAATGTGTACAACACCACCGCCCAGCCCACTCTGTTTGTTTCTACCTATAATTCAGAAACCATTCGGGAGGTCTTCTGGCCCTGGGAGAACACCCAAAGAGACAGAACTGTGAGTCAGACAGTAACATAGGCTTCCTTGCACAATTAGTGGCTGCCGTGTGATCGGCTGCAGTGTGATACGGAAAATGGCACTAGATAAAACCAACCAATTTCCATATTTTTAATGAGGAGATAGGCAGTCCCAGAACCCTTTGGTGGCAGAAGGGACCAAACCAACAGCAAATAGCAAAAATTGATGTGGAAAAAAGATTTAAAAATCAGCCTCCAGTGGCTGTGGGAACTCAAGTGGCTGTGGTGGACTCTGAAGACAAGGCCTCCTCAGATGTGGGAAAGGTCATCCAGGGACAGGTTAAAGGTGCAGATTATCAAACTCTCAGTCACAATTAATCAGGAATTACAAGGTTGTATTCAGGAAAATCTCTGCAGTCCGTGGTTGGATGTACACTATAGCTTGAAGGTCCTGGCTGATGAACTAAGCTGAAGGATTTCAAACACACACACACACACACACACACACACACACACACACGCCTGTGTGTATTTGTAGATACATTTGGGCATACATATGTATATATTTATATAGATAGATATCAAAGCTGTTATAATGGGCTCTTTGTGCATTTTATTTGTTAGCAAATAAATATAGGTTTTGAGCTATCCAGGAAGCCATCAATCACAAGGAGCTTCACAAACCAGCACACACAGCACCTGTGATAGCACAGGTGCTTTTACCTAACCAAGAAGGAGGAGGAGGGTGCCTAGTTCAGGGCTGCAGGATAAAGCATGGGCCTTTCTTAGCTACAGCCTGCCAAGCCTGCCTATGGGTCTGGAAATCAGGGCAAGGCAAGATTCCCACGTACAGAATTAGATCCTGGAAACAGGTTAGTTGTCTTGGACTGACTTAGCATGAAGGCATGTTATCGTAATGCAGATCTACACACGGATCTACATGAAACTGAAGCGAAACCGTGCCGTCTAGCAGAGAGGAAGCTGCCAGCCTGCGACAGCCAGCCTGTGACAGCCCTGGAGTGACTGGATGCTAGCACCCAGCAACGCACAAAGACAAAAGCTGGATTTCTCAAGAGCGTCTGAGGCTGACCTTACCCACACAAAGACATAGTACTCCACCCCTTCCATTCTGGGTTAGGGGTCTTCATGGGATATACGTACATGCACGGGTCTTTCCTAGCACTGCCCTAGAAGCCTAGTCATGTCCCATAGACAAAGGCCAATCGCAGGGTTTTCTTTTTCACAGAGACTCTTAATTACTCTGTGAGATGAACGAATCAGTAAGCCCCATGGTATTGCATGACAACAGTGGGGGAGGGGGCATCAGGCGCTGTGTGAATGCCCCTTGCCTCCTCAAGGTCATTAACTTTGAGCACCTCATCGGTTTGCTGATTCTCTTTCCACGTTGATCAACCACTTCTGTGGAAAAGAAAGAATAAATGCAAAATTTATTAGTAGATCCACATGAGTAGGGCCCAATAGTCCCCTGCACGGTGACCCT
The DNA here is from genome assembly GCA_028555095.1 of Dicrostonyx torquatus. Taxonomy (NCBI): domain Eukaryota; kingdom Metazoa; phylum Chordata; class Mammalia; order Rodentia; family Cricetidae; genus Dicrostonyx; species Dicrostonyx torquatus. Next base: position 3,445,976 of record JAQHUG010000167.1, read on the forward strand.
GAACAATAGGCACGATGACCTCTGAACACCAACTATTTGCAGCAGAGGGAAAATGATGCACTGACACAGTACGACGAGACACCAGGACAGTGAGCAGCTACTTCTAAAGTTGAATGAGTGTGATCCTTTAACCTTCATGGCGGTGGATGTGTGCACTACCTGGGACCGTACACGGGAAGGGAACGCCACAGTCTGTGAAGAAGCAGCACAGGCATTGGACTGGTTATGGCTTCCCTTCTCTTTCCATTCCACTTTTTGCATCCAAACCTTTCTTCTTTGCGGGTTTGGCTTTAGGAGAAATTAAACAATGCTTTAAACAATGCTAGCATTAAAGAGACACACAAGGACTGTAACCTAGACAAGCTATGCTTATCCCTTGTCCCCTCTGATAATCTCCCTTTCTACAACGAAGGTAGGGCGGTTCTGTGGCATTACTTCTGTTTTGGGCCTTGGGAGTTGGCTGTCTCCTGCTCAGTCAGACATGGCTTCATTCCTTTCTGGAAGAAATCTTTAGACCCAGCAGCCTGTGTCTTATGCGAATAAATCTGCAAAGGGCTTGTCCCAGGTCCCAGAGCAAGCTCCAGGTTAGAATGTATAGCTTCTGAACTCTAGCCAGGCTCCAGCCTTTCAGCCATACTATACAATAAAATAAAAAATGTCCACATTACCCTCAGAGGCTTCTTTCTTGATGGAGCGTTTAACCTGGGATTTTGGGTAGAGAAGATGGTGGGAGGTAAAGGGTATTTCAGGGGCTTAGTTCCTGTTTATCCACAAATCTTCTCAGAGTCCCCGAGGCTATAATATCCATTTAGAAAGATTAAAGAGGATGTGATGGGGAACAAAAAAGAGGAGAGAGAGAGAGAGAGAGAGAGAGAGAGAGAGAGAGAGAGAGAGAGAGA
>JAQHUG010000167.1:3446972-3475919 GCA_028555095.1 Dicrostonyx torquatus
GAATTAAGAGCCTAAACTATCACCCAAAGAGGCTGCCCTCTTAAAGACAAAGTGCTCCTTGGGAAATCTCCAGCAGGTGAAGGTCTGGGAGGACTCCCCCCACTTTTTTTTTTCTATATCAACCGGGTTTTTCTTTCCCACATTCTCAGGTGTGCTGGGAGGCCCTGGGAAGCCAACAGGCTTTTTCAAAAGAGCTTCCACCTCCTAATCTCTGTGCCTACAAACCAAATATTGATCTATTTAGTAAACCAGCCAATGGAAGAGAGATTATAAAACCCTGTTTACTCAGCAGTTGGGCCCCCCTGACAGCTGTTCACTGGGGGATTATGAAGTCACGGCAGTAATTACACTATAAACAGGGGAGAGGGGAAGAAGAAAGCATGGAAGTGAACTGTGGGCTCTGTTACCAGGCAACACAAAATATGTAACCGGAAACCCAGCAAGCATGTAAATTTCCCTACAAGCTTCCCAGATGTCCTCACTTTGGGGCCAACGTTCAATTTCAGTTTCGATTTGTTTATTTGTCCGTCTTCAAGCTGAAGAACGGAGCCGAGAATTTTGGGAGAGGAAAGAAAAGAAACAAAACAGAAGTGGGAAAAAGTGGAGTTGTATGTTCCACCCAGCGTCTAGCAAGCAGGAGAAAGCTGGGGTTCCTAGCTAGGGCCCCTGCTACAGCAAGCTGTAGAGATCTGTGCACGAGGAGATGGCTAACCCAGGCTTCTTCAGCGAAGACAGTTACAGGGAGAGAGGGAAGAGAACGGAGAGGGGGAGAGTTAAAATGAGAAAATAGAAATTATGACAGGGATGACAAGAGCCCCTGGAGTCCCCACAGCCACAGCCCCACCTAGTGGTTGCCCCACATCGTATTTTTAGCTTCTGGAAGACTCTCTTTCCCAAGGTACCAGGGAGCCCTGACTTGTGCCAGCAGCTTTACCAAACATTCTATGATAAGCTCACATCAGGTTCTCTGTTCTAGACACTTCACCAGCCCTGTTTATTTTGATTCCAGCGCTCTGGGGAAGGACTTCGGAGCCCCTAGAGATTGATAGCAAAGATCAGAATACCCTGTGTTTAACTTTGCTTGGCTTCTCGAGTCCCCGTGCCAGCAATAACTCCCCCAATGCCCAATGTGATTTTTCTTGTGTCTCCATAGGCACATGGAGCATGCATACCCACATCCACACCCCTACACTCTACACCCACACATACACACATACCCACGTATTGAACCATTTTGCTTCTGTTTCTGAGTTCTTTATTATGACCTAAGCATAAACAAGTGGAGAATTTTTCAGTTTGGACAAGCTTTATCTGAAACAAAACAGAACGGCAACAAAATAAGCACGGTGAAAACCAACCTGGTGCTGCTTCTCGGGAATGTTGCTCGCCACTTTTTAGATGGGATATCTCAATGGTCTGGAACTCACCAGTTAGGTAGGCTGTCTGATCAGCAACCCCAGGAATCCACTGTCTCCACCTTTTCTGTGCTGGGATTACAGATGCACAACTATAGCCACGTGGGGATCAAATTCGGGCCCTCATATTTTGCTTTGTAAGCACTTTATCTCCCCAGCTCCCCAGAACCTGGTATTTTTAGCAGATTCCACCACCTTCCCTGTCCAGAGTCCTCTCTTCAGAGAGCTGTGGAGGGGAGCTTGAGACTGTGGGAGAAGGCTGTGAAGGCAGATTTCACATTTCCTGGAATTCTACAGATGTACTCACCATTGGGAGTTTGAAATACACTATAATGCAAGTACTCACACTGAAATATAACCAAGCACAGCCAATCAAATGCCCCTCTTCTCACCCCCATCGAGACTCATGGCTAGCAAGCATCCCGCCACCCCTAGCTGGCTTTCAACTTCCCTGGGGACCCAATGTGTCATGGGGGCAGAATCCTGTATCCACAGAGCCCTGAGCAGGCTTCCACACAGGAAGCTACCAAAGGAGACATGTCCTAGTATGATCCAAAGAGCAGCGATAGGATTTTAATTCTTCTCAACTGTTTTCCATGTAGAGTTAACCACATTGGTTAACTGGGAGCACGTCCCCTGGGATTGGTTCATATTATATTCACATCCAAGCACATTTCCACAGGGACACTCGGAGAGCCAGATGTTGAATGACCAGATTATAAAAACAAAATATGTAATAAGTAAATCCGAATTACTGAATTGGGCGGTAAGGGCATGCTGCCATGGCCACCTCACTCTCTGAAGCCAATGCGAGTCCAGCAGCTGGACAAACCACTTGCCATTTTGTTTGGTTTTATGTTTTCAAACTGAGGAGGGATGTCACATTTCTTCTCCTGAATTGCAGTATTAACCATCCAGGGTGTCAGTTTGGTGACAGAGCTATCCCTTTGATATTCAGAGGCCTGTGGCTTTCCCTGTCTAGGCCTCAGTTTCCCCTCTCAGACATCTGAGAAGGTGGAGGCTTGGGAGCTCTATCTGCAGAAGAGCCCTGGGCTTTCCCACTCGGAGTAACTCAGCAAGCCGAACGCCACACAGAGTGAGCTGTGTTTTCCACAGCTCACTGGCCTGCAGACTTGATTCCCGTCACGGCTGCTGTTGTCCTGGGGATGGTTTGTTTGTTGTGACTGACTTTGCCTGGGATGCACTAAAGATGCTGATGAAATCGTCCTCGGTGTTGCAGCCCTGGGCCATGTTATCTCCTGGAATCTCACCCGAGCCTGGACTGATTTTAAGTCACTTTCCTAAACCAGGCAGTTTCTGGTGCCCTACCCTGCCCCAGATGAAGCAGGGAGGGCTAAGAGCTTTGGCATAACCCCCTGCCCCGTCATTCTGCAAAGATCCGCTCTTGAAGCCATACCTGGGTCTGCCCCATGAGTCAATGAACAACAAGGGTTTTATTTTCCCAGCCTTGTGACCACCCTCAGAGCATCCAAGTGCTGATGATGCCCTTCCCACCATGGTCCATTCAAGAGCTAAGTCTAGAGGCACAGGGTTCCGCCCGCGGTTCTGATACCCTCTACCACAACACTATCTGTGATCTCCTCTTTACCACCTCTTCTCTCGGCTCCAGCCACACTGGTGTCTGGCTCACCAGGTTCTCCCTTCTTCCTAAGTCAGTCCCTTGGCTGTCTGTTCGGATGGTACTTTGCCAGATTCCGTAAGGAATGACCCTGTGTGAACGGAAGCCTGCCTCTTGTCTCTCCCAAACCCACTCTCAAATTGATTTGTCATTACCATTGATGACAGCATACTTCTTCTATGCCAGCCTTTCTCAAAATGCCCTCCTTACCAGCTGCTATGTCCCCCGTGCCTGGAACAGTGTCTCTTGTGTCACAGACACACCTGTTTCATGAGTGAGTGGGGAGAACAGGCTAGCCTTGTTTCGGGGATTCTCACTACAATTGTTTTTAAAACCAAAATCAAGGATTTCACAATTGCTTGCGGACATGTGGAGAACAGTGAAAAAACTTCTCTTGCCAAAGCACCAGTCCCCGGCTGAAACAATACTGTCTTATTTCAGTTTTCAAATTCAGGAAACGAATACTCTTTGTGGTATGTTCGGTGCCGTGTTCTTTACACTTTTGTCCCTTTTGTTAGTGAATTCACTGCCCCCAAGCATGGTGCTTTATTTTCTCTTCTTCTCTAATTTTTTTCCTAGTACAGAATCATGAACCCCAGTTCTCATTCAGGATAAACAAGTGATCTGCCCCTGAGCTGTACCACTGCATTTTTGATCCTTCTGACTAGCTGGGGTTAGAGGCCTGCTCCCCTAGTCTCTGCTCCATGTTAGAGGCTGTGATATGGTTCACAGGGATAATATGTGATAATACCCAGAAAACTTTATTCAGAAATTGTAGAGCTATTGGCCGTGAGTTCAATGGGAGCGAGTCAACTGCACGTACTAAGCAATAGATCCTTAAATCAAAACCCTGGACGGGGTGTCCCATGACTGACAGCACAGTTACACCCCAAAAGGTCCATAATGGATTCAAAAATGTGTTTCATTCACCCTCCCTGCTGAGCGTCTCAGCTCAGCAACACGGAGATCTGTACTACATAGGAGAGATGCATGTATTCATGAAAGTAAGGCTAACTGGGAGTTGTAACGCATGGCTTTAGCCAGCATGGTAAACGCACCGTGCTGTATGCAGCGAGCCTGGGAAAAGAACAGACTTCAAAATGCAAGGCTTCGGCTGAACGCACAATGTTTCTGCACCATCATGAAGTGCTAGGACCGAAAGTCTGAAGTCAAAGACCATCTCTGAGCATTTGATCTGTTAAAATAAAGGTTAGCAGAAGCTAGTAGGAGACCTGCCTTTTACTTCCCCAAGCAGAATTGCCAAGCATTCAGTGGCTTAATGCTCATAGAGACAAAGTGACTCTGTAAACCAGAGGCACTATGACAACAAAAATCCACCCAGCTAGGTTTGAATTCTGAACATTGGCTCATCAACTATAGTCATGAGCTTGGCAAGGGACACTAAGTCTCTGAGCCCTGTGTTCCTAATCCATAAATTATAGCTATTGTATCTATCCCCATGGCTGTTCCGAAGAAGAAGTCAGATGATTAACATAAATAAATGTTCAGTGCCTGGTCCACAGAGGGTACACCATGGACAGCTACCCCCCCCCCACACACACACTTTCCTCTTGCTCACAGGGTATTTGCAAGCCACAGGACGAATGTTTTGTCTTTACTCATTGTGGTTCTCATGACATCGAAACCATTATAAGTAGTGCTGATCCATTCATCTATTGGCCACTGAGCCTGTGCTGAGGTTTGAACTACACCATGAGCAATATCTTTGAATGTAGTTTTCCCTCCTTCCTAAGAAGATGATTTTTATAACCAGCTCGCAGGAGTGGAGTTACAGCTCCATCAGCATAAGCAGAACTAGAGAAGGACTGAGTCGTCTCAGTGGTGGGGATGGGAAGAGGCTTCTTGGCAGATAAGTGCCAGGGTGTGTACCTGTCTTAGAGGTTGTTACAGTGATTCATCCATCATCCTTCAGTTCTCTACTTTGCAGAGGATGTAGACCTTGGAAAGAGGAGGAAGTCAAGGATGGAGAAAATGAGGTGGTTCAGTCAGTATCAGTAGAAGTTGAGGACCAGATTTGGTCGGCCACTGTCTCTTGGGTCAACATTCCTCCTCTCTCCATACTATGAGTAGGGTAGAAGTCAGGGGACACTCCAGGCAAGGGTGTGCTACTTCTTGGTTTTCTAGAGTCATTCATATTGTGGAAAGGAGAGGGGAGAGACAGACATTGTTTTCCACTGAGAAACCAAACACTCTTTAGTGCCCATTTTCTTCAGCGTCTGTGTCCACACAGTAGAGAATACAAGGAAGGAATCTAAATGTGGCCAACACAGCAATGGCCTTACATCTCTCAAATGCTTCTCGTTCAGTTGTTTCCTGTAGGAGGGACAATGATTTCAACTTTGAAGCAGTATTTTTCTGATCAAAAGATAGTGGCTGCATATATATAAATCATCATGACAGTAATTAATGGTTCCTAGAGACTGGCAAGGCCTCGGGGAGCCATCCACTCTATTAGGACAACTTTCAAGCTGCTCTAGAACTTAGCTGTCATCTTCTGTGCCTTGGAAAGTCCCTGATAATATTGGGGAAACAGGAGCTGCTTAGGTCAGGTATCACCTGAAGCTGCATCTGAGTTCAGAAAGGACAGTGTGTGTACAGTATCAATCAAGAAAGAAAAGGTCTCCTCATGGATTTATTAATTATCAATCTCTTTTTTTTTTGGTTTTTCGAGACAGGGTTTCTCTGTGGCTTTGGAGCCTGTCCTGGAACTAGCTCTTGTAGACCAGGCTGGCCTCGAACTCACAGAGATCCGCCTGCCTCTGCCCCCCGAGTGCTGGGATTAAAGGAGTGCGCCACCACCGCCCGGCTAATTATCAATCTCTTGATAGTTCCCATGCTGAGCCCTTACAACCAACAAACACCAGTGACTCAGAATGACTGAGTAATCAATGAGGAGGGGACAGGTTTGCAAATACCTTCTTCAGCTATATCACCTTGGATTGAGGAAGAGATGGTCTAAGCTGCCATCCAAAGGCTACTGTTTACACAAGGATAAACTCTGCACTTTTTCTCTGTAGAAGGTAGCCTTCTGTTTTTGCCCAAGATTGTCTGACTTTGTAGAAGGGCATGGGGGTGGGGGAGAAAAGAAATAACATACTTTGAAAAATATTCATTGTTCATAAAACATCTCAGTTACCTTAAATATTTTGCAAAAAAAAAACCCACAAAAAGTAAAAACAATAATTTCTCCTCACAAAACCCAAAGCCTTCTTTTCTCCACATTTGGATATGATTAACTGTCTTTTATTCAGATCAGCAAATGTCATTTATGATGTGGGGGAAAGGTAGATTTCTCCATAAAACCATCTCATATTTGTTCACAAAATTGCTCAGATATTCTAATGCTGATACCAGTATCATTTTTCAAAATGTAAGCCATCTTTTGCAAGGATCCTCCAGCAGTTGTGTATGTGGTACATCCTGAAGATTTACTACTCAACTTAGGAAAAGACATGTGCAAAGCAAGAAGCACAAATTTATTTAATTTGTTTAGGTCTTACTTCATAATGAAAACAACAACAAAATCTATGCTAAATCCTGCCCTTGAGGAACCTAGAAGAGAAGCAGACAGATCAGGAAAAAATTAGTATTCTGTCACAGGGCATCAGTATAAAGAGGTGTAAATATGGAAGGAAAGAGTTAATTTTGGAGGGACGGGGATGACTACGGGAGATTCCATGGAGGAAGTCTCTTCTGGAAGAGTGATCAGGAATGTTCCAGAGTCATCCAACATGGAAGGCATTGGATCGGATGCATGGGAAGAGAGCAGATGAGAAAGGTGACTGAGTGTCATGACAAATACTTTAGAATGTAGCAGGCAACAACGAAAGATTCGAGAACTCTCTGAGGTAGCAGTATGTGGACTTTTACCAGGTAAGGAGCAGGCACCAGAGATAAGATTTTACAAGAAAGACAAAGTTTTTTCCCATGGCCTCATGGAGAAGCAAGGGGAGAAAGAGCGGAGAAAGGCATGTTGGGGCATTTGACTGGAGAAAATTGCCCAAGAAGCTGAAATCCCACATAACAGGTCATGATCTCCTAAGACAGATCTGGAAACAGCTGAGCTCGGTGACAAATGGTTGGTCCTTCTAACCTATGCGCTTTTCTCCCCTGATTAATGTATTTGCCTTCTCACTGAGGGGAAGAAGCAGGGGCCGCTCACAGGTTCAGTCTGGACTCAGGGGCTGGACACCTCTTTGGTACTGAAACAGAGCATTAGCAGAAACCAGCACAACCTCAGTCTCACTGCTGAGCAAGCAGCAAAGTGAGGCTCAGGGACTAAAAGGACTTAGATATGAGTTTACCGAGCACTCTCAGGGAGCCGTAGAGCTGAGCTTCTTTGCTACAGTCTCTTGCAAAAGCTAAAAAAAAAAAAAAAAGTGAAAACAGTGTGCTTGCCTGATGGATTTTCTGAAAGAAAAAAAAAAGGTGTTAAGATGATAGGAAAATTCCAAAGTTACATTTTGGTGGAAATTTTTTTCCTTTGATTTTATTCTGACTAATTTATTGAGTTTCAGACCTTCATGATAATGTATATTCTGGGGAAAAGCAGAAACTGCAGACGTATGAAAAGACAGGTGTATCAAATATGAAATGAGAAATGCCCCCTATATGAAATGCACTTACTAGTATCACATTCCCATTCATTCTATCAATCTTCTTCAATAAACAAGAATCCCATTCATTGCCCCAGGCCAGCCCGATGGACTTAGAGACGATAGTAACCACACTGTCTCTGTTGAATTCTGTCCTGAAAGTGCAGAAGGACACAAGGCTAAGTGGCTCTGGTACACAATAGGGTAAACAATGCTGCGGCTCATAAATCATCATTTTACATGATGTGCTGTGCAATATACTAGAAGCATTGTTTAAAAGGTTTTATTAGACCAATCTTTGAAAGAGCATGCCTCGTAATTTTAATTTCAATTATTATAACAGCTCACATCAGTGGATTCTGGTTCTACAAGCCCTGCTACTCAAAACTATTTAAAACAATTGGTAATTCTTTCCCTTAGCGGGCCCACAATTTACACATGAAAGTATTGATAATTTATACTAATCTTTTATTTTGAACACGACAAGAATGGAGATGGACGTAGAACTGAAATATTTTATGAAGTTTCCAGTTTTGATCCAAAGGACAGATTTGCCACCACATGAAAGCACAGTGGGTAATTACCAGGTGGTTGAAATGACAATTAACCCCATCCTTAATAATTATAATTTGACAGACAATAAATCAAGATGGCAGCCATCTGTAAATAAACGCCCACAGAGCCAGCTGAATAGGGTTGCACAAGAGCTTACCCTCATAAAACTAGCAAGCCCGTTCTGACTCGCGAGCAAGTAAATCTCCTAAAGAAACAGACTTTTGGGTCACCATGTTCCTGCGTTTGTCAGCTGGACACAATTGAGGGCCCAAGTGTTGTTTTGTTTTTATTTGATTGTTTTCTGGGACAATTATTGCTATTTTTCCAGAAAACATTAGCTCATTTTAAAACATGGGAGTAGAACTTTTCGGTTCAAGTGAAACTATCCTATTAAATAGATGTATGCTGGGGTCCAGCATGCTCCTTAGCGTGTTTGCCTGGGCCACAAACCATCTACATAACCTGCTACCCTGATTCCTTTCAAAACTTTGTTTATCTGTCAACTGTGATGGTCAACCAGTTCTTTACATGCTTTTAGGATTCTTTCTCAGACTTTAATAGTTATAATGATATTTGTCTCAACAATCACAACAGCCTATACTTGTTATCACCTTCTATTTAATCAATATAGATGCATCTTACTGTCAAATCATCTTAATATTAAAAATGGACTTTTTTTTGGTTCAACTACCCCTAAGAATCTGGAGGCCCACGATGTTAGTTAGGTCGAGTCTTCATCCCATCCCTCAAGACATGACATTCACCTTGTCTTGTATCAGATACAGTCTTCATTATTTAGTCTTTTTAAAACTTTGACTAAAGATCTTTTCCTTGATCTGTCATGCGTACACCCACACAGCTGTCATGCCACTGCTGAGGATTCCCGAATCTATCTTTAACCCAGATCTGCCTTCTAAATACCACATCCCCAGAGCAACGCACGGTGTTAGAGTCCCCACCCAGATTCTTTCCTTCAGCAAACGCCTCTAATAACGTGTGGGTGGGCACTTTTCTAGGCAGTGGGAAATAATCTGAGAAGCAGACCCTCCACACAATACCTATTACAGGAATGGGCAAGAGGAGAAAGACATTCCCCAAGTCAAATACAGAACACAGTAGATGTCTGTGTACTCAGGAGGTGAAACCATACCAGGAAAGGGTGGTCAGGGAGCCTGCTTCATATGAAACAAATGGTCACCAGATGCCTCACTGAGGAGGTGAAAAGAAAGTGAAAGCCCAAAGGAGGTGAGGGAAGTGACTGGATGGGTATCCATAGAAACGTCATTCTGGGCAGCAGAAAAGCCATCTTAGGAGCTCCTAGGACAAAGTACACTCGTCATATCTGAGGAATGCCAAGGCCTTCAGTATGCAGAATGATTCTGGAGAAGGCTGGGACAGAAGTGGGTGTTCTTGGAGGCTGAGAGCTGGATGGTAGGGCTGGAGAGGGACATGGCATTACAGATCCCCAGAATAATCATTTGGCTTGATTTGGAGGGATTTGTCTTCGGTAAATTTCAGGTAATCATGATCCGAGTTCTCTGTGAGAGGCCACACTGACTGCTATGTTGAGGACAGGATGAGACGGGGCAAGGTTGAAATGGACAAGCAGTTCTGGAGGTCGCCACGGTGATCCCACAGCGACACAGCAGCTTGCATGATAGTGGCAGCCATGGTGGTGTTCAAAAGTAATTGGATCCCAGCTGGGATTTGAAGTAACTGACTCAAGGGTTTGCTGACAAATCAGACATTGGACACAAGAGGGAGGAATCACAGAAGACCAAATCATTTGCTGAGGAGGAAGACGAGTAATAATACGGTCGGAAACTTGGAACTGAATATTCTTAGGTGACTTACATGTGTATGAAACAGATACCCACTGTTTCCATGCAGAACACAAGTACACACACATACGTGTACACACACACACACACACACACATACACAGGATATGGAGGCATACTCCTTATCTCTATTACAGTTTTCACTATCAGTCTAGTTACTTAAGCCAAATTTGAGGAATCTAAACAATGTTTCTCTCATACCGACCCTGAGGCATTTTCTAGTTCACTGCAAGGCAGGCAGCATCAGCCAGTTGTGCCTGGATGACAACACCTTGGTTTTGGCGCCAGGAACGAACTCCCTCCTCAGTCAGGCTGATCCTTCTGATCATCTTTTAATTCACCTTCTTTGACAAACGTCAAGTTACTTCTTAGAGAGCAGCTTCAATAAGTCTCTTCTCTAAGCTTTCCGTAAACCCATTGGCAGAACGGTGACCTCGTTCCTCTCACTCAAGCGTTGTTATTCACCACTCCACGTGGCTCCTTCTGTTCTGAACTTTCACTTGCATCCAATGGCAATGCCTGCAGGTGGGAGGGATGAGAAAGAAAGGGGATGAGAGAAAGAAGAAAAGAAGGAGTTCCTGCAAGGCCTTGAGGGTCGCTCTGAGGACTGTATTTTGTCTTGAAGAAGTTGATAGGGACCAATGGCAGTGACACAGTATTAAAAAACGAAGGGCTGGCTCTAGAATGAGTCTTCAAAGACTCACTCCAGAGAGTAACTCGATGGGACCCTGAAGTAAGACAGGGACAAAGGTGATGAAGAAGGTGGGTGTTTCTGGGCTAGGGAGCGCACAACTGTGGCTATTACTTGCTGATCCCTGCTATTGGTAAGACGGAGTTTTAATCACTTCTATGTTAATTCAATTCTTTTAACTATTTCATGAGAAAAACAGTGATTTTTTTTTCTCTCCATTTCACAAAGTCTCTGAATTAAGGTGCAAACACATTGACTATGGTGCAGAAGCCACGCTGCTAAAAAATAGGAGAGCCTCATTTTGAATACGGACGTTGCCCCAGGACCCAGCTCTCCGCTCTACCTCCTACAACATACTGAATTAATACAAAACTGCTTAGCTTCACAAGAACATTCTCCTTACCCACACCAACCCAAACTTCATGTCTACTTCAATATTATTTTTGCAAAATTGCCCTTCCAAAATGCCCTGTTTTTGGACACTACATGCTATATGACTTGTGTTTATATGGGTGCTTAGCCACCATGTGATGTTTTTCTTACTCTTTTTTTTCACCTCAGTCAAATGAGGGGAAACATCTAGCATATGGAAGCATTTCTACCCCGCAAGTCATACTGAAGGGAAATATTACACAATTTGCAAATACTGTCATATGAAATATAAATATGCATTCGAAAAATGCTACACGGAGACAAAAATATCTTTGTACCGATGATTCATCCAGTCAATCATCCTTTCACTCAGCAAACATGAATCAGTCACCCATGTTATGGCAGGGGCAGTGGGAAGCACTGGGAAGTAAGAGATGAATAAGACTCACTCCTTTCATGAGGAAACTCATTGTCTGGTCTTTTTAAAATTTTTTAAACAGCCATGGCAAGATGAAGACATTCCAAGTGAGTCCTCCTTAACTGCCTTGAGGTAAGACAAGGTTTTGTGCTTTGATTACGGTAGGCATGGTCTCTGGTTCTACCTTTGGCAGCTGAACATGTCCACCCACCTCTCTGAGCCTCAGTTTCTTCAGCTGAGAAAAGTGGATGCGGCCATCAGAGTTGGCTGTGAGATTCCGGGCCTGTTCACGGCACCTGAAAGCCAGGCTGAAGCAAGGACTGTTTGCTTGAGCGCTCACTGTGACTTTTTTCTTTCCAGTCCCCAGCACCTTTTCCAGCCAGCCAGTCAAATTTTGCAAGCGAGGGGGTATGGAGAAGGCTGTTTGTAAATGATCACCTTCACACGTGAGGAAGGACCTGAGTGTGCTCCCCAGAACCCACGCCAAAAGCCATGTGTTGTGGCTTGTGCTCATCGTCCCAGTAATGGCTGGCAGGATGGAAGGCAGAGACAGGCTGGGTCCTGGATACTGACAGGCCAGAAATCCCAGCTGACTTGCAAAGTTTCAGGCCGATGAGAGACCACATCTCAAACAAAACTTGGAAGACATCCAAGAGGAACAACTTCTGAGGTTGTCCTCTGACCACCACGTGTATAAGATCACATTTGTACCCCCTCACACGTGAAGGAGGACAGACATACAATTCACAAGGAAGCCCTCATCCTCCCCTGCTCCTAAACCAGCAGACAACAACACTCACAATAAATGTCAATTCCTTGGAGAGCTTTGGAAAGGGACAAGCAACCTATCGAGAACAGAGTTGCCTGAATTTCTTGCAAGAGTATCTGACCTTGACAACACTCATTTCACATGGCGGGGGGGGGGGGGAAGGAGGGTTCATCTGTATTTCTGTGCTTTGATTGGTTAAATAAAAAAGCTGCCTGGGCCATTTGATAGGGCAGGACTTAGATAGGCGAGGAAAAGAAAAAAGGACACTGGGAAGAAGACTGGGTCAGAGCCAGTCGCCATGAAGCTCCCGTCGCAGATGGAAGTACCGTAGATCCGTTCAGTAAGTCACCCACCTCGTGGTGACATACAGACTTTTATAATGGGTTAGTTTATGAGGTAAGGACTAGCCAGGAAGAGGCTAGAGATAATGGGCAAGGCAGTATTTGAATTAATACAGTTCTCCTGTGGTTATTTCGGGCATAAGCAAGCAACCAGTGGCTGAGCGGGCCAGCAGCTGGGGGCTTGGGAGCCAGGCGCTGGGAACACAACCCACATCTCGCCCCCAATTACAACAGGGGGGGGAGACATTTATTGAACATCTGCACACCAGTGAAGGAGCAGCTACCTGAGGTCCTATGGCCATGTGATGGGATAAAATTGGATTTCTCCTCAAGAAGTTCTGGTGGGCTGACAGCATACAAAGAGCACCAGCCTAGTCTCCTGACAAAAGGACTCAGTAAACAAGGTTCCGAGATTGTCACTGGTCCTTCTGCCTCTCATCATCTCAGGTATGAATCAACAGGGCAAACCACAGGAACACAGTAATAAAACATGACCACACTGGTTTTCCTACCTCCACATGAGAGGCATCCTGCCATTTAAAGGGCAAGTAACAGAAGAGGTAGTGAAAAGAAACCAACAGATATTAAACAGATGGGATAAGTCAAGCCCTTCGCCCAGCTCTTTTCTTTGGGTGTCTATTGTCAAACATTCCCAATAACTCATTGTTTCCTCCATAAAGAAACAGTCAGAGAGTAGAAGATTTCACCAAGGTCTCCATTCCTCACCACTAGCTGACAAAAATTGCACCCATATCGTCCTGGAATCAAGACCTGTTCATTCTACTCACCCAGTTTATGTCTTGGGATAAAATCTGGTGTCAGTAGGTATAAGCCACCTTATTGTTCTCTATTTCTTATATTGCTACCTTCTGCCCCAGCTCCATCCCCATGGCAAGTGCCTGCTCTTCTCTGTCTGCTATAGGCCCCTGGAGGCTGATGTCAGTGCTTAGTCTGTTTGAAATTGGTCAGTGGACAACACCACCAATCCAGGTACAAGGGAGGACTGATTGTGTCCTAGTATGTCAACCAACACGGTCGTTCTCCTGTAGTTACAGGTCCTACAGAGCCACCTTTCCATCTCAGAGCTCCAGCCCTCAAATTCCACGTTTTTGCCTCTGCAGAGGTGAGTAAATTTCTGAAAGTTGACAAATTCCTTGGCTAAACTTTGTTGATTCCCTTGACCTTCTTCAAGTATCTGTAGATATGTGCCCCCTGAAATCACATTTAGTGAAATCTCTTTGAGTACATCCTTTGTTTTGTGCTTAGCTCTACTGGTATGTCTGTGTATTCATCTCACCGTAGTTTGGACTCACATTGGATCTTGAGTATCTAGAAAATAGCCTCAACTTGCAGCATATTAAAACAAGTCAGCTGAAATCACAGGAGGCACATTTTGTTTGGATTGGGCAAGCTCGCTAGAGGGACAAAAATTTCCCACGTAATTGGCAGTCCCTCCTGGTGAATGAAATTTCCCAGGCATGGGAACATGATGTTTGTCCAGCAGCCTGTGCTACGAAAATGAGATCCAAAGAATATGGAAACACACTTCCCAGACCCTGCCAAGGACTTTTCCAGAATGTATGCAAAATGGAGCTAAAAGCATCTGTAACCGTGCCCTGGAAAGGGAGGCCTTGGATGAGAGGATTCGGCTGGGGTTGCCAGAACTGCGCTGCCGCTGATATTTGGATACCGTGAGTGAGGAACCTGAAAATCAACTGAGAAATATCCCAGCCTTGGTGGCTTTTATTGAAGTTTTCATAAGACTCTTTGTCAATATTCTTTTGTTCATGAAGAATACATAAATCAAATCAGAAAAATGTGGGGCATGAAGTTACACCTTTGAGTCTTCTCGGAAAAGGCCAGGGCTAGTTCCATAACTAATATAAGTGAGAATAAGGTTCTTCTTCCAAACTGTGTGTCTCCTATATCAAATGAAAGTTCCTCACAGTCTGTCCATACCAAAAAGATCAGCACAACCGATCCTTGCCTTAATCCACACGCAGCCTTACCTCAGTGAGTGACAGGCATGGCATGCAGAAAATTTGGGAAGACTACAGTTTCGTTAGACTGGTGACTCTTGGCCTTAAGATAGACATAGTAACTGCAATATCATGCTCTCACCAAAAGAGGAAAATATGTTTATATGTCTTCGAAGAATATGCGTGTTCTTCCTAACCCGTGTATGAATTCTTCAGGCTCCAGCCCCTCGTTGGTGCTATGATTACAGACAGGCGTTCTCAAACTCAGGTCATGTGGTGCTGGGATCAAGTTCTACCAACTGGGCTATCTGAGGCTTTTGATTTTATATACATTACAGCTTGAAGCATAATATATTTAATTGTCCACAACTGGCAGAGATGATTCAAATACCATTTAAATTTAGTCCACTTAACTAGCACTCTAAAATCATAGAAGCTAGTCAATGTGCTTAAACTCATGAAAGAAGCAAGAGACGGAAACAGAATTTCAGAATGTGCCACCTATTCATACAAGTCAGGGATCAAGGACTGATGATCAGAGTCTCGAAGTATACTAAGTGACCAAATATAATACAAGTGAAACCACACACATGCTCGTAGAAAGAAAAATGCGCCCATTGGTGGCAGATGACAATGGGTTGTGGGTTGCAGTCAGCATTTGTCCCAGTAGAAGCTTAGTGCAAAACCTGCCTACCAACATGTGGATGGATAAAGAAATGTGGTATATACACATGATGGAATACTATTGGATCAGAGAGAGGAAGAAAACCACATTTGTAAGAAAATGGGTGAATCTTGTTTCATTGGGTTAAGTGAAATAATCCAGATTCAGAGAACCAGATAGTGTGTATTTTCTCTCACATGCGGAACCTTGAGATTTCTTTTTAGGAAGAGAAAGGAGATCAGCAGGAGAAAGTGGGGAGACACGTGAGAGGAGAGTTGGTAAGTACTACTAAAGCACATAATACACGCGCAGCAAAACAAGAAGAAACCCAATTTGCATTGAATTAATCTATGATAAAATACAAAGAACAGACAGGTTTGTATTTTAGTCAATGAAGTATCAGAAATAAAGTTTGCCATGCTGTCTTATAGACAGTTTTACATTTCCACAGTTGAGAAAAGAAAGAGACCTGTGTCAATGTTATCTCCAATGTACTTTATCTGACCTGTAATGGGCTGTTACCAGTTATTTGAATGAATGAGGCCGTTTGGCTAGAGTGTTGATATTTCATTCTACATCAGCCCAATAGTCTACCAACCCCAACGGGCCACTGAGGCCAATTACTCAGGATCTCTTGATTCCATCTACCTTTCTGCATAATTTTTTTGGTACTTAAGGCCAGGAAACCCCTGTCTTCCCAAAGAATACTCTAGCAACCTTCTAGTTGGTTTCTTACCCCTCATGAGCACTTGCAATTCATTCTCCACACTGATGCCAAGTAATTTTTAACACTATAAATTAGACTTAGCATCAGGCTTAAACTCCTGCCTTGGCTTCCAAATTATACTCAAGATAAAATTCTGAAACAAGCCGTACCTTGTCTTCGGAGACTACCTGATCTGCTTCCCACCCAACTACTTCTGGGGCTCATGTTTTGCTTTTCTTTCTGCGTTCACATGTTGATTTCATTGGCTTTCACTTTTTCTAGATCAGGACTGCTTCTTTCTTGTTTTGGAGTCTTTACACGTGCTGTTGTTCTCTTGTCTAGTGATTTTTACTTTCAGTCTGTCCTGCATCAGGGCTCCCTTACCACTCATCTCCAACAGAAGGTTTGCAGGAGTGCGTTCTGTAGCTCTTAGCCTGGGTTAGGTCTCCCTAACAAATTCCCTGGTTTAATGTCTTCCCTTTACTTTGCTAGTCTGAGAGAATACGTAATTAGGTAATTGCATGCTTATATGTATGGGTATCTCTTCATTTAAGCTGTGCACTCCAAGCAAACAGAGAACACACTGGTCCTCGTCTTGTCTGTAATCTCCAACACACTCAACAAGCATAACAGACTGAACTGCTTGATGCAAATGGATTGAAAGCACAGACACGCTTGACTATAGAACAGTTTTAGACTTGACAGTGATGTGAAAGTGACATACCTTCTGTAGACTACTCTTCAGACTCCACATCTTAATCTGTTCCTAGACTTATAGGAGATATTTTATTCCTTTCCAATGGTGAGCAGTTACAGCAACAACTGGCCACACAATGAACACATATTATCTATAGTTATGAATGAATTAATGAAATTTCTTAATGCGTATTTCTAATCATCACTTAATTTATAGTTTTGCTTTGTTTTGTTTTGCTTTTTATATATCTGTGGTCATCTGTCTCCTTTACCTGGTCACATATCTACAACTTTAGGGTCTAGTATACCTTCAGACTTGGGGTTCTAAATTAGGCTATAGATCAGCTCAAGTCTTCATCCATACCAATTACAATAGACAAGCATGGTATGAAAAGCCAGGAAGCTCACAGGAAGCTCTCTCTCCAGATTGGGTATTGGTACAAGGGTAAGAAAGGGTGTCAGGGAAGACTTCCAGAATGAGAAGCCTCCTTATGTGAGCTGGAGAGTTGTTTATGAGCTGAGTAGGTTGAGGAGAGGCATTCCAGACAGATGGAACAACCTGTGCAGCCACATGGAGGGAAGAGAGAAAACAGCACTTATAGGTCTTCTGGTTTGGTGCGGTTAAATCTTGGCCATGAGATGAGTGATGTCTGGACCAGGGAAGGTCTTGTAGCCATGTAATGGAGGTTAGACTTCATGCAAAGTGCAACGGGAAGCCAACAGAGGAGGCACCGCAAGGAAGAACATGACCAGATACGAATTTTTCAACAATTGCACAGACCATGGCTCAGATGAAGGAGTAAAAAAGACACACTCTCCAAATTCAATTTGGTAAGTATATTGAATTCAATTTAATACTTGACTTTGTTGGGGCATGTGTCTTGTGTGCCTTTTACCACTTGCCAAATCAAATATGCCCACAGCGCTGTGCAGCAGTGACATCATCTGCCACTAACCCTTTCCTTCTCTAGAGAGGGGCGTACTGAATTCACACTTTTCTTGATGGCTTTCATATAGGACAGGGCTCCCCTCAAGTTAGACAATGGGCTCTGCTGCTGCCTTAGTAGGTTTTATTTATTTACCGAAAGCTAGAGACATGGAAAACAACAGCCCAATTGCACGTGGATGGGCTTCCCTGTAGGAGACAGAGCTGGCAAGGACTTTAATTAGCAACACATTTTATAAGGGCAGACTCCGAAGTGGAAACATGTCAAGGCCTCCTGAGCTATGGAGTTTGGCAGACTCTCGTGAGTGTGCCTGGGCACAGTAGTCATTTCTTGGTTTCTCTCCATCTCTCTCAAGGAGATCATATGCACAGAAAGAACTCTGTGTGTGTAGAATTCCCCTTGGGGCTTGGGAGACTTATCAGTTTTACACACCATAGCTGAGGATTGAGATGGACTCCTGAAGCCAGAAAATAAAATACTTTCCAGGTAGGCCTAACAGCATTGCTCTTTGACTCAGTATCAAGCCAGGTTCTTCTCTGGTTCCCTTCCGGGAACCCAAGCTACCACACAACACAGTTCACTTCATCTGTCTCATGTCTGCCCTGCCCCTAGAAGATTACCACTGCTTTCATTGTCACAATGTTTCCTCATGAGCTGTGCATATTCCACATATTTGTATGTGCTTAGGTGTGTGTGTGTGTGTGTGCGTGTGTGTGTGTGTGCGTGTCAGTGCATTTACTGCATCTTGAAGTCTCCCGAACTATCCATACTGTGCTAAGGTAGTCGAAATGAATGGATAAAGCCAATGGGCAACTGTAGTCTATTCACCCACACAATCAGGCAGCAACCACTGGGCCTGATTAGTGCAAGGGATATGAAGAATCAGGTGTCCAGTCTCGAGAAACTTTGGATTTAATACAGTTAATGAATTCACACTCAGGTGTGAATTCAAAACCCGTAGCAAAGGTGATAAGAAGCACGTGCGTGGATTCTTGGGTTTGTGAGAGGCAGAGACCAACCCGGAGCAGATGAGTGAAGTTGAAGACATCTCTAGAAGGGGAAGAAATATTGTGTTGAAGTCAAAGTCACATTTTGAGACCACCCGCCATGGCTGGGAGGACTCTAGACAGACACAGCTGTGTTCTTGCGGCGAAGGATAAAAGAGGGAGAACGAAAGGCTTGCATTCTCACGGTACTTCCTAACCTGAAACTCATGGAAATCTGTTGCATATGTTCAATTTTTTCGGTTAAAGAAGTCAGAGCTGTGGTCTGTTGAGTTGCCTTGGTAGCAAGTGCCAGAAGTCCACCAAATAAACAAACAAACAAAGCGCTATTAGAATGAGCTCGAGTGCTGCTTTTCACATCTCCAGTTTTCAGCAAGCCCTCACTGTGCACCACAACAACCTCAACATTAAAAGGCTTTGCAAGGAGCGCTTCAGAAGAAAGGAAGGGAGGAAGGAGGGGAGGGAGGAGGGGAAAAGGCAGGAGAGGGAAGACACCTCTTCCGTCCTAGCCCATCAACACACAAAGAGTGATCCATGCCTCAGGAACCAAAGGGTTAAAAGATCTAGTTAATAAACCTTGGAGATATTTGGAGAGAGAGAGAGAGAGAGAGAGAGAGAGAGAGAGAGAGAGAGAGAGAGAGGAGAGTCTTAACTATTGGGCATCTGGCATTCTAATCTGTTGTTCGTTGTTATCTGGACATTTAAAATTATCCCGGCTGCAGGAAATAAATTCAGGTCTCCTTAGGATGGGGACTATGAGAGTGGAGATGGAGTGGCTACATATTCACCCATGTGAGGGGGAGCCAACCCTCTCGAGCGTTCATTCACAGTACAGATCCTCTTGAGCTGCCTCTTCTGCATGAGGTTGTACACACACTCCCAAGATGAACGAAGCAGCGTCTAAACAAACACAACCAGAAGGAGGGATGGACAAAATGCCCACCGGGTAAACAGCAGTGCAGGGTGACCTGAGCAGGGGATGGAGTGCCAGAGACGTTTGGAAGAGTAGGTGGTAGGTAGCATCTTTGGCTCTGGAAAATTGAAATACAGGTTTACATACCCGGCTGGCTATTTCTAGCTATATGGCCTCGACCAAGTTTTTGGACTTCATTTTTTAATTGTTTGTAAGTTTGTAGGCCATTGTCTCATTATGTGCCCAGCTGGCCCGGAATTCATAATCCTCCAGCTCCTCCCTCCAGAATGTTGGGATTCTGGTGTACCCTTGACACCTTAGTATTGTCATCTGAAATAAAAGCTGGAATAAGATATTCATTCACCTCACAGGATTATGGGGAACAAATACTTTATAATGATCTGAAAATAACTTGTTTTATGGATGAAATGGAGTTTGAAACAGGACTCGGGGATGGATCATGTTAATAATACAAACACATTTAACATATTCACAGCACACAGTTTATGAAACTCTACGAAATGCCAAAGAATGCTGGGCCATGGTGGTGCATGCCTTTAATCCCAGCACTCGGGAGGCAGAGACCGGCAATCTTTGTGAGTTTGAGGCTAGCCTGGTCTACAAGAGCTAGTTCCAGGACAGGCTCTAAAACTACAGTGAAACCCTGTCTCAAAAAACCAAAAAAGAAAGGAAGGAAGGAAGGAAGAAAGAAAGGAAGGAAGGAAGGAAGGAAGGAAGAAAGGAAGGAAGAAAGAAAGGAAGGATAAGAAAAAAAGGAAAAAGAAAATATAGAAAGACAAGAAAAAGAAAGAAAGAAACGCCAGAGAAGTCAAACAAACCCTGAATCCCATTTCTAGCCATGAAAACTACTGAAATGTTTTGGTCAACTGGCTTCTTTTTTCCATGTGTTTTCTCATGTGAACAACAGATGACAGAGGTCACTGCCAATAACCAGGTGTTCTCCTTTCATGCCCAGTGACACTGATTGTGCAGGGTCTCCTCCATCACACAGCTGCTATCTGCTTTAATCCATGTGGGACATCATGAGCTATGCCTCCCTTCACATCTCAAAGATGACACCACAAGAGGAATACAAAAAACATGAATAAAATAAGCTAAGAAGAAAACAAGTCTAGAAAATCTGCTAAAAGAAGAAAGGCAAATGCATAATTTATGGCCTATTATTTATGTGAGCATGTTCCACACTGCTGTGGTAAGTTCAGAGGTCTGTAATTTAAACGGGGCATTCTCGGAGAAACGGCTTTCTGGAAAGGCAAAGACTCTAAGAGTTGGCTCTCAGCAGCAGCCTTTTTAACATGGAATGTATGGATCGGGTACCAGAATCGTAGGAGCCATCCCTCTGTAAACGCACACCGCATTCCCAGTGCTGAACTACATCACATTTTAAATGCATCCATCCAACTTCGCTTCTGATGCTCAAACTGAAACTCAGAGAGGTTAGGTACGTCGCTCAAAGTGACTCAGACACACAAGGGCAGAAAGTACAAGAGCCCAGTGTGTCCATTAGCCATAACACATGTTCTTCCTTTGGTCGGGACATTTGTAGAGCATGTAATGAGAATGCGACCGTTCGACTATGATGCCCTCAGTCCCGCCTTAATTACATCCCAAGACTGTTCCATTTCATCCTTATCACAGCTCCTCCTTCTACACATATTCATGAATAGTAAGTGGGATTTTTGAAGCAATCTAATTTCACAACAGTGACCTAATCCTGGGGGCTCTTGCAGGCTCTTCTAACATGGTCTATCTAAAGGGAATCACCTGGTGAATCAGATGTCTCCCACTCTGGCTCTCACTGGTCACCAGCATGTTCAAAATGACCCCTTCCCGCTCTCCCAGCCTTGCTGGTTATTTGGCTTTTATTTGGTTGGCTGGTTAGTCTACTGCACTTTTGTTAAATTTCCTCCAAACATTATTAGAGGTTAGTCAAGTTGTGCCATCACTCACACCATCAATCTAGGCTGTTGAAAGTACATGCAGCGCCCACTATTACGTGGTTATCACTTCTCACAGTCACAGCTTTTGACAACCAACAAGAACTTGTCTTCTAAACAAAACTGCAGTTACAAATTCTTTTTAAACAAACAAACCTAAAAGGGGGGCTGGTCATCAGCACCTAGAAAGGCTATATCTCTAAAATTGACTCTCAGACATGGGGCACTGTGGGGGAGAGGGGAGGGAGGTGAGAACAAGGGATTGTGTGTCCTGAAATGCAGAGTCATCTGGCCAGGCAGCCCAGCTTCACTTTTGTGGCTGACAACTCTGACTTCAGCCTGCATCTGGTTCCCATAAGGAAGGGAACTTGGCGAGTCAGAGACCACGTAACTGTAACATGTGCCCGGTAAACACACACACACCAATCAAGGAGGCCAGAGGGAATGGACTGAGTTCCCTCAGTACAGCCTAGGGCCAGAAAGACGTGAGTAGTCTTCCACGCTTTGGAGCAGGGTTCACAAAGAACTGCCCACTAAGCCTCATCAAAAGGCCCAAACAGCTAGGGAGAGGGCTCCATGCGAAAGAGCGCTTGCCATACATGTCAAACGCTAAATGTGGTCACACTGTAGCCCCAGTGTATAAGGGGCTGGGAACAGTGCTACTGAGGCTGTAGCTGGACCGCCAGCCTAGCTCCAGGGTTAGTGAGTAGTCCACTCTCAAGGGAATGGGACTGAGGGTGATAGAGCAGGTCACAGGAGCCACAGGCACACACACCTGGGCACACATGCACTCGTACCCAATATACAGATACAGTGCACACACACAGCAAGCATCAAAGAATGAACATATATTAATACAAAAAGTCCACATTTTCAATAATATAGCATTACCAGTTACTCTAAAAACATCAACTCCAGAGTCGTTTACTAGTCACCCGATCTTGCTAACGGTTGTTTTCCTTATTGTTTGTTTTATGTTTGAGACAGTATGTCATATAACCCAGGCTTTCCTTGACTTTTCGATCTTCTGCCTTCACCTCCCAAGAGGTGGGGTCACGGGCATTTGCCCCCACACCTAGGTAAGCTCAGATTCTAATGACTGCAATTGATTCTGTGCAATGTGCAAACAAACATGCAGCAAGATATATGTGAACAAGTCATGACTCTTGCATTTTATAAAACAAAAAATAGACATATACGTTGGAAATGCTGCTGGTTTAGAGGAGAGGCGGCTAGTCTGAACGTCTCCTCTGTTCTGAATTTGGAAATGCACTGACGAAGAGCCTCGGCTCACACCTTGTTGCATGGAGCCTTGGCCAATACATCTATTATTGTCATGGAACCTTGGAGAGACTCTTCACTGATTAAAAACTATGGAGAGTGTCTTGTCATTTGTGGGATTTCTGCAACAATTACTGATAGAACATATACAACATCCTGCACACAGTCAACCCTGAATAAATAGCATTTACTAAGTGCAAGGTGATGCTTTTCTCTAAGATTCCAATTCATAAGCCATGCTCACAAGGCATCCAACTATAGGACACTGCCACTCACCGTCTCTGTCTACCCCCTGCCCATGCCCTTGCTTTTCCTGCTACATCACTTGCACTGGTTCAGCTTGAAAAATTATGAAGCATTATTCTATGTGAAAGGAATCTGCAGCCTCATCATCCACAGAGGATGCTAAAGTAGAGAAAGGACAACATCCATCGAATGAGTGGCAGATTCAGAGCTTCCCCAGTATGCCAACTCTCCATGCTTTTTTTGCTGTCATGCATCTTACTGCAGTTACAATAAACAACCTACCTCAAGACCCAGCAAAACCACTTTTGGATATATACCCAAATGATGTTCAGTTGTACCACAAAGACGTGTGTTCAACTATGTTCATAGCAGCATTGTTTGTCATAGCCAGAACCTGGAAACAATCTAAATGACCCTTGACCGAAGAATAGATAAGGAAAATGTGGTACATTTACACAATGGAGTACTACACAGCAGAAAAAATAATGACATCTTGAAAACTGTAGGCAAATGGATGGAGCTAGAAAACATCATATTGAGTGAGGTAACCCAGACCCAGAAAGACGAATACCATATGTACTCACCCATAAGAGGCTTTTAGACATAAAGCAAAGAAACCCAGCCTACAATTTACAATCCCAGAGAACCTAGACAACAATGAGCACCCCAAAAGAGACATACATGGATCTAATCTACATGGAAAATAGGGAAAGACAAGATTTTCTGAGTAAATTGGGAGCATGGGGACCATGGGAGAGAGTAGAAGAGGAGGGGAGAGGCGGGGAGGGGAGTGGAGAAAAACATATAGCTCAAAAAAATTTAAAGAGCTTGATTGCAGCATTATAGAGCTCGGGTAGGCTTGCAAAGGTGCCTACAATGCTACCCACAGCAAAGAGGAAGATGCTGCTGCTGAGCGCCCAGTGAAAGAATGCTGCTGTATAATATCTAGGAATAAAGTCAGAGTGCTTGCCTAGCAGGCTTGAAGCCTTAGATTCAACTCTCAATAACACAGAGGAAAAAAAAACAGGGAAGGAAGGGAGGGGAGGGGAGGGAACGTGAGAGAGGGAAAGGCAAAAGGACATTGCATCAGTGTAAAGTGAAGGATGTTGGGATAATGTGCTGGTTTTGCGTTATCAAAGCAAACCTGATGCTCTCCCAGCGGACTGTATGATAGGAAGCAAAGGATAGCAGAGTCAGAGAGCAGAGCATTTCTCAGTGCAATGCTGTTCTAGTGGGCTTTGTTAAGAGTTCAAGAACTACCCCCAAAACAAAAACAAACACCCCCCCCCAAAAAAAAAACACCCAGGAGCTCTTCAGCATCTCCAGAAAGAATCAGACCCTCTGACCTCTGATAGGTTGGTGTTAAGCCAGTAAAACTGGTGTTAGGTTTCTGACC
This sequence comes from Dicrostonyx torquatus, assembly GCA_028555095.1. Classification (NCBI taxonomy): domain Eukaryota; kingdom Metazoa; phylum Chordata; class Mammalia; order Rodentia; family Cricetidae; genus Dicrostonyx; species Dicrostonyx torquatus. Next base: position 3,471,420 of record JAQHUG010000167.1, read on the forward strand.
TCTAAAGATGAAAGTTGATAAGTGTACGTTGTTTTAAGCTCCTGAGTTTGTAGCTGTTTGCTGTAGCAGCAACACAAACCCAACAGAAGACTGTGCCATAGCACCGCAGAGCCACTGAGTGACAAACGCAAAACCCTGTCACCAAGTTAGATATGACACAGTGGACTATAACATAGACTTCAAAACTGAATTTCTGCTTCTTGATGAAGGAAAATTTATTATATTTTATGTTTTGAGTATAAGAGCAGTTTATAAGACTATATACAGATTTTGGTTCAAATTTGAAAGCAAAGACCACGTACATATATCTGTCAATCAATGTGTATATTCTAAATTACTAGAAAGGTTAACAATAATATATCCTTCCACTCTTAAATATTTTACTACAGTCTCCAATCATAATGTAATATGTGTCAGCTTTGCGATTAGAAAATAAACATTTATAAATGCATGTTTTTGACCAAACATTTGATAAACTGATTTTTTTTTATTTGATTGCAAACGGTTCCTGTTTTGTAGCACAGGTTGAGCTCCCTCTGCCTCCGTTTCCTAAGCGCTGGGTTAGGAACCTGTACCAACAGACTCAATTAGAAGATACTGCCTGTTTTGTTTTGACAAAAGTCTGCTTTTTCATTTTATGACATATAAAATATAAATATATCTAGAGTAGAGGCATTGCTAGCTCAGAGGAGAGTTACACAAAATCTTGCCTCAATTTGGAATCTGAAAACTTATTCTTAAGTTAAAAAGAAAAAAAGTCAAGAAGCCCAGCACTGAACCATCCAAAAGAAGTTCAGTTAGTATATTGCAAAGACAGCAGCAGGCAAGGCTGTCAGAAGAACAGCCTGCCCACTATGGGACTGGGGATCCACAACTGAGTCGTTAGCAGACGATTTAGTATCTGGAGAACTGATAAGCGCTTCCACCTTTACACAGGTCATCGGGCGCACTGGGAAGCATAATTGCATGTGGGGTTTTGCAGACTCGCACAGGATTTCCCAGTGTGGATGCCACAACAAAGGCTTCTACCCAGAAGAAAAGGAAATTAGAGAGTCGGCTGGGGCTGGAAGATGGCTCAGCAGTTAAGAACGCCTGCTGCTTTCTCAGAGGACCAGAGTTCTGTTCCTCATGCCTATGCCAGTAGCTCACAACCACCTGGAACTACAGCTCCCAGGAATGTGATGCTGTCTTCTGGCATTTGTGGATGCCTGCCTGCATGTGTGTGTGCAAATACACACATACACAAAAATAATAAACTAAATATAAAATCAATCCACAGCAAACAAACAAAAGAAAAAAACAAGAGAGAAGCTGTTACTAATGGAGTTTTAGTCTTAATGTTATGAATGTCTTAAGGGAGCTGTAAGCCTGAAGCATGTCCTGTTTTTTGCTGATGTTTCTCTTCTCCTCTGACTGACTCTGTAGTCATGGTGGATCCTCTTTCAGTTACCACTGCATCTCCCTCCTGCTGTAAAGCTCATCCTCTCTTTAATAAATATGGAGGATTCTCCAGCAGCTACAAAGATCTGAGTACTAGGCTTAGAAAGGATGAAAGATAGTCCTTGCCTCCAATTGTCTTCCAATCTAGTGGAGACAGGCCTCAGATCCTACGTAGAGAACACACCTTAGAAACTGTCCTAGGCATCCAAATCCCATAAGAGTGAGCCTGGGACTCAGTATTCCAACTGGAAATAAGGAAATGTTGTGGGGGAGGGACTCGGGAGTTAGTTCCTTCTCCACTCCTCCTGCTCTGCCCAGTAAGAGAAGAAGTATGCCTTGAAAACTTTATTTTCCATGTTTCTTTGCCAACTGGTTGTGGGCTAGCTTCATCCAAAAAAGAAACTCAGAGAGAAGATTCGAGAAGACAGGAAGCTGGGATATGCCTGTGTCTGGTTGTGTCTCAGGCAGCATTGAGCAGTGGCTGAGCCTCCATCACCCCCACCATCGCCAGCCACAGGTCCTCTCATCTAGGAACCCAGCCCCCTTCTCCTGTTCTCTGGATCTAGGAATGCTAGAAGCTTCCTGCTGGTGCTAATGCCTATTTTCGATTGCTGCACTATTCCCTGTTGGACATTAGCAGCTTTTCCAAAAGCTTTTTGACTAATTCCTGCGATGGAATCCTTTGCATGAACCCTGCATGTGTGGTCTGTCTTCAAGAACGAGCACTCTGAAGGAAGCAGATGAAACAGAGGGTTATCCATTGGCAAAGTGAAAAGGGGAAACCTTCTATGTAATAATGACAGTGTGACCATAGCCCGGGGCAGAGAAATGTAACAAGTGCAGCGGCACAGTGTCCTGGAATCACTAGCAGTATGTCGGAGAACCCCACTGGCAATCCAGATGTGATCAGATCACAGAGGCCCTGGGGACAGGTGGAAGGCCATGCTTTTTACTCCGTGTGTCTGGAGATGTACGTTTGGAGAGGTCTGATCAGATTTTATCCTATGGGAAGATCCACCTGGAGCTGGCCAGAGACTGAACTCCGCAAGGCTAACGAAGGCTCAGGGTGCCAGCTCAGCAGGGCACTCAGCAAGGAAAGAGTGATTTCAGCCAGTGTGGTTTGGCAAGAGGAGAGCAGGCTGTTACATGTATGGAGGAGTGTTGAGTCCCAGTGACTAAGCAGGGTGTCAGTCACGGTGACCAGAAGAAAAGCAGGAAGATGGGATCGCTCTAGGCACTTACTTCGGGTTAAATGGGGATGCTTTTAGATGGAAATGATCTTAAAAGACATTCTTCCACTGACAAATTAATTCGTTTCATTAAAGGCAAGCACTTGGGACATTCCTGTTGACATAAAGCAATCACCTTGATTAAACTAAGGCATTACAGTTATTTAAATTATTTTTTATTAATGACCAGCTTGTAAAAACACAGCAGTTTCATGAAATAACAATTCTTTATTTCTGCTACCTTTATTTACTTCTGTTGTGGGAGGGGCTGAGAGAGCGAACGCACCCACATGCTATATGGCACGTATGTGGAGGTCAGAGGGCAACTTTCTGAGCGAGCGCTCAACTTTCACCCACACGGGCCAGCAGGTCAGGCTGCTCACAGCTCTGCTTGCCGAGTTACCTCACTGGCCCCACAGCTGAGGCATTGTATTATTAACTTGGTTTTGTTAGAGCTGAGAGAGGATGAAGAAACCCTTTCATGGCCTGTATTTTAAAAACCGGACTGAGAGCATGTTGCCTTTTTGACAAGGAAAAGAAAGGCCCTTGGCCTGATACTCTTCCTAAAGGGAACTTGCTTTTTGTCCATTTCTGTACTCTGAATGGCACTAAAGGTGAGGAAGAGCTATCATGTGCACCCGTCTGACCCTTTCACCTACCTCCCTATACCCCGAAAATACTTGCTATGCAAATGGCTCCCAAATGTCATTAGATGAGTAAACATCCTAATTTTAAAAATGAGTGCCAATAATTTTTCTTACAGAGAAGCAACCAGTTTAAAAGGGAATGACTTATTTCCCTATAAAGCGACTGGAAGCTGATCCTAAAGACTGATATTTTAGTGTCTGTCCAAGATTCCTGAGAAATCAATGGCTGTTAAAATACAAGTTTTATGGTGAGTCATGTCAATGGCTTTTGTGTCTCTAAGATCTGGAACCATCCTGGAACAATCCATTTACAAGGGACTGAGAAGAATTACCGACTTAGAAGTGGGCAGTCTAGAGACTGGGAACACTTGAAGCTCTTTCTTCCCAATTCACAGAATATTAAAGAAAGACCTACAGGTAGCTAAGTTAGTTACCCAAAAGGTATGCCTAGTAAGATGTAGGGCCCAGGATCGTTGGCCATCATCCAGCATTCTTTTTATGACCTCACATGGGCCTTGAAGTTTTAGGGAGTGTGGTAGCCTTTGTCACCACCCTGCCTGAAACTAGAACTTCTTATTTGAGACAAGGCAGGGAGCTTCCCAGATCTGTCAGCTGCTTCTTTCTGATGACAAGTAAGATTCAGAGCAGAGACAAGTCATGAAAGCAGCCCATAGGGAAGGCAAGGACTCCTTAGATTTGTCTGGTGCAGTTTCTCTTGTTTACTCTGTACACACCCTGCTGGCTACTTCCTTGTCTCTCCTGACCCCAGTTGACCTTGGTCGCCTCCCTGGTGCAAGTGTGCTACGCACGCACGACACAGCAGGTCCAGGGAAGCACTGTGTATCTCAGTTCTGTAACATATTGTGTGTAAAAACACATAGAATCCGTGTGGATTCTGAATTCATTCTTCCATAGACTGAGAAAAGACTCTCTTCACATAAGCTCTCTTTCGCAGGTCGTAATGATATTCTAGTGTTCTCACTAACCCAGCGACCAATCTGGCTTTCTCTACAAAGCAAACCTTTCACAAAGCCCCCACATGTCACCTCCCTTCCAGTCAATGTTCTCAGAGGAATGATGGGCTGGAGAGATGGCTCAGCAGAGAAGAGCACTTCATCTTCTTTCTCAAGACCGGAGTTCGATTCCCAGCATGTACGTCAAACAGTCCCCAACCATCTGTAACT
>JAQHUG010000167.1:3481671-3540533 GCA_028555095.1 Dicrostonyx torquatus
AAATGGTGCTAGCATAACTGGATTTTGACATGTAGATGAATGCAAATAGATCCGTATCTATCCCCATACACAAGACTCAAATCCAAATGGATCAAAGGTATTTGTTTTATAAACAAAAACTCAATATTGTTAATATTCTTAGTGCCAGGAAGCTTTGTGTCAATAGTAATTATTTATAGAGCAAAAAAATCAGTAGTATTAATACTTTAAAATCTAAATAACTACATAGGAATATTATGTTTATGGATAAGAAGACAGTAGATATACAAACTGATCTATGCATCTAACAGACCTCCATCAAAGTTCCAAGAGGTAAGATGGTTCACAGCTTTATATCACAGTGCCGGGGACCATCAAAAGCAGAAGAGGAAATTAACAGGAAATGAGTGGTTTAGACTACTAGACAAGAAGACTTATTATAAACTTTGAGAACCATTTCAGGCTAGACAGTGGTGGTGCACGCCTTTAATCCTAGCACTCAGGAAGGTAGAGGCAGGCAGATCTCTGTGATCTACATAGTGAGTTCCAGGACAGCCAGAGATACACAGAGAAACTCTGTCTCAAAAAGTAAAAAGAAACAAAAAAAAGAATCATTTTAAGAACACACTTGGTACACGTACATACATGCAGGCAAAATACCCACACACATAAAATAAATAGTTCTAAAATATTTTAATGTGCTAAATAATTAAATACACATACTTTGTAGGAAGATATCCAAATGAGTATAAATACATAAAATATGGATAAAACTATACAGATCAAAGTTTTATTAGATTTTATTATATACCTATTGGAATGACAAAATTTAAAAGATTGACAGTACCAAGTGTTGGCAAAGACATGGAGCAATTCACACACTGTTGCTTGGTTTTTAAAATGGTGCGATCGCTTTGGAAAACAATTAGGTGGCTTCTTTTAAAGTTAGCCATACATTTAATATATACCAACAGCTATAATTCTAGGTATCCACCACCTAAGGAAAATAAAAGTATACTCACAAAGGCTTCGCATGAGTATTTAAAGTAACTTTATTTATAATAACCATGCTGGAAACAAACCAAATGACCGCAACCTGTTAAGTAGACAGTCAATTGTGATATACTCACTAATGGAATATTCTTCAGCAATAAAAAGTAGCAAATTACTGATAAACACAAAGATAAATCTTGAATACTATGCTGAGTTAAACCAAAAATGAAAGAGTACATCTATTAGGATATCATTTCGATAAAGTCCCCAGTGATGCTAAACTAATATATAGTGAGAGAAATCAGAGAAGTGTTTGCCTGAAGCCAGGGTTGCAAAGTCATCAGCTGCAAGGGATCATGGGAGAAATTCCTGAAGTGGTGAAAATGCCCTGTTTTAGGATGGAAGTGGCAGTTGTATTGTATATCAAAGTTCAAAATTTATCAACACATACCCCCAAAATGCAAGCATCACATTGTATGCCAATTGTACTGGAATAAATTTGATTTTAAAATAAAATCAGAAAAAGAAACAGAAACATACAGCCTTTACAGTTTACAAAAGCTTTGCTTTCTTCATCTGATCTTAACTGTTACCACTGCCTTGCACGCACACAGTTTCCCTGTGATTTGTTCTTGAGATCTGGAGTCTGCCTCGAGCCTGGGACTCATCAGCACACCCTGGAGGAGTATGACAGGGGACTACTTTCCATACACTCAAATCCTAATGGATGCTTTGGGTGATGTGCCACTCATCTGGATGGGGAATGGAAGGGGTCCAGAAAAGCACGAGGTACACCGAATACTGATTATAGCAACATGCTCCAGGCCAGATATAATGCCAAGATCTTTTCAAGCAATCCTCAAAAGACTCCTGGCAGGGGGCGAGGGTGGGTAGACATTACGGTTTCCATTTACAGAGGAGGAACTTGAGCCTTAGAGAAGTAAAGAGCCTTGCTCAAATTCAATAGTTAGTAAACAGCAGAGCCAAGGACCAGATCTAATGGCGTCCAAATCCCATTTCTTTCCTGGCTATTTCTTTCTTGGCTAAAGTAACCCAAGGTGGTGTCTAGGCACGGACCTTAGGAGAGGCTTGAGGTGGACTCAGAAAGATTTTAAGAGGAAAATCCTGCCCTGTACATCGTGAGGACCACGTGGGGACCAACACTTCTGCTGCTTGATGGTTGGACGCAGAGTGTCAAGATGAAGAGAAGTACCACTCGAAAGGGGCAGGAAGTACTCACGCACCTGAGGCAGTGACACTGAGGTGAAGAGGGATGGGAAACCTGAGCCTGGCCCTGTAACTGGCAGACCTCAGAGAAGCTTCTGAGCAACAAGAGAATGAGAAGGTTTGATTCGGAGCTTTGTGAGACGGGGATTCCTTGCTAAAGATGAGTTCATGCAGCCCCACAGGGCTGGTTAGCTTTCTGTCAGCTCCACACATGTTAGAGTCATCTGAGAAGAGGGAACACTAGTTGATAGGTTGCCTCCATCAGATTGGCCTGATGGCATGTCCATGTATCATTTTCTTGATTCATGATTGATGTTGGAGTGTCCAGCCCACTGTGGGTAGTATCACCCCAAGGCACATGGTCCTGGGCTAATAAAGAAAGCAAGGGAACAAGCCAGTAGGCAGTGTTCTTCCATGACCTCTGCTTTAGTTCCTGTCTCCAGGTGCCTGCCCTGAGTCCCCTCGGTGACCAGCCATGATTGGGAAGTGTAAGCCAAAGAAACCCTTTCCTTTCTCCCAAAATACTTTTAATTGTGCTGTTTATCACAGCAACATGAAAACACCCATTTTTTTTTTCATTTAAAGAAGTAAAATTAAAGCATGACGGATTGCTCAGATTTGGGGTGGTTGACTATCATCCAATGATAGGAAGCTTGAAGCTGAGAATAATGGGTTTAAGTCTGACTTCGCGTTTGCCTGCTCTGCGACTCTTGAGTGGGCATTCAAGGAGATAAGTAACTTCATCTTTTGTCTCTTCTTTCCTCGGCTGATGGATGTGGATAGTGGTCTCTAGCCATGGCACTGATAGAGGAAAAATATTGACATGGCGCTTCCCTCAGGGCCTGGCGTTAATTTGACTCTCTCTTTATCCACTAGGTAGCTCACCTGGAACCTTGGGCTTGTGCCCTGATTTGAATCACAGTTTACTGTGATGATGCTAAGTTTTAAGAACCTCAGCTATCCCCGTGGAAGCCAGTGCTCTTCCTGGGTCTGTGCACTTTTTGCCCCAGGTCTCCTTGCTCCTGGATCTCTTAGAACCCTGGTGTTGTCCTTGTTCTCTGCCATCAGCCTGCCCAGAGTGTCTCCCGACATCCCTTGAAGCAGGCACTAATGGCAAGGGTAGGAACAAGCTGTTCCGGCAACTCTTGTCATAAAGGCCTAAGGCTTTCTGCTGTGGCTGTGTGTCACCAAAATTAAGAAAATGGAATCTTGGTCATGTCTGGTTCTTTTTATGATTATTATTATTATTCACTAAAATGTTTAATTAAAATTTTAATTTGGCTTAAATTTTTATTAAATAAAAGGTGAAAATGTTCATTATTTCTTAGCCTTATAAGTGTGGGTTTGTTGTTCAGGGTTGTCCTAAGAGACTCCCAAAAACGTTACCGGTTATTGCTCTTGCCTATGCTTGCCTCCAGAGGTAGAAAATAAGTCCCTGCTGCTGAAAACACCATGCCCTTCGGACACAAGGCCCAGAGGCTCCCAAGTTGAATCTGAAATGAAAACCTCTTCCCTGAGATGCAGCTTTCATGGTACTAGAAGCCACCATTCAAGCTTCTAAAAGAGGAGAGCAACCAACGATCACACCGAGCTATGATGCCTCTGAACTACAATGTCCAGGGTGTGACAGTGGCATGTATACTGTGGTCATAACCAACAGCTCTCTAATTGCACTTAATAGCCAATCGACAAGAGGGAAATCCTGACTGGTACTGGAAAACCAGCCAACCACCTGGAACTAGCAAAGTCATGGGCATTACTTTGGGGTCTTCCTTATGTGTTCCTCCGGAACTCTCCTAATTTGGTGGTGGTGGTCTAGTTCGGTTTTCTGAAACAGAGCCTTGCTCTGTAGGCCAAGCTAGGCTGAAACTCACTATGTACACTAGGCTGAATCCCATTTGCAATTCTCCTGCCTCCACTCTGGAATTATAGGAGTCTGCCATCATGGCCAGCTCACCCTTGAATCTCTAAGCGTCATTATAAAAGCCATTGTTTCTTGGAATTGTCACATCCTTTCTGCTAGAAGGTGAGCACGCTCAGGACTCTGGTATACCCAATCTTGAGGTTCCTGGAATAGAGGAGGATTTAGTGAGCATTCATAGATTAAAGACCTGAATGGACAAGAATCTCAAAGGATCAAGAAACATGCCCGACAGATGACAACTACACACTATGTAAATAGGTTTTGCATCTACAGAAGAAATTCTAGAAAAGAAATCCTCTGGTAGGTGTATATAGCCTGTGGCCAGTGAAACCCCCTGCATCCTAGAATAGCTACAAATGTGGCTCAAATGTGTTGAATGACCACATCATGTCACAAGTCAAGAGATGGGGCATCTCTGCTGGAGGAGAGACAGAAAGAGTGGGAAATCCTATAATCAACTTTGTGTGAAATTTTCAAAAGATGCCAGCACAAGAGAACTACCACAATCAGGGCTATGGGACCACCCTGCTAAGCAGCGCCCTCTTCTCAGAACTGTATGGGAACCCCCCACGGCCACCCTCATAGTGTTCTCAGGCCACACAATCTGGAAACGTAGTGTCAAATATTTTGGTCTGTGCTGTGTGCTGGCCCACTCTAACGCTAACAGGAACAGCATTCTCCAGGCACAAAGAATCTACCCAGACCCACTGATGAGGAATGCGCTTCTAAACCAAAAAGCTTGGGAAGAGGGAAGCAGCCTGGAAGCTTTTAGAGACGTGTAACAAATGGTATTCACACGGGGACCTCCCAGAACGAGGACTCATCCCAGACAGGAATCAGAGCTGTTCCAGATCTGCTACAGATTTCTAGGAGCTTAAATAATTATCAGAGAGCTATTTGTGGTGGGTTCCATTGTGGGTGTTCAGACTCCTATAGTCTGTTCTCCCATGAGTCCTTACCCCGATGCATGAACACATTAAGACATGCAGGCTTAGTGCATAGATACCAGCGGATCACTAATACACCTGAACCTGAAGACTTCAGAACAATGCTCCCCATGGCTGTTACATGCACTTGCCATGGATGGCCGTATTACACAGGTATGGTTTCTTCATCTCTAAAATGAAGACCTACTGAAAGTAGGATCCTAGGGAACCATACATCAGGACAGTGGTTCTCACATCAGGTCAAGGGGTTAACCTCTGTGGTCTGAGCATCTGGTTTAAATCCTGGTGACACAACTTTTGTGTGGCTTTTTTTTTTCGATTTCATGCCTCCGTTTTCCCACCTGCAAAATGGGAATGATGAAGAGATACCCACAGTAAAGGTCTTGTGTTAATGAGTCTAAAATCCACGGGCAGCTTGAGTCCTGAGTATTTCCAGCGTCAGGATAGGAGTGTTTCTTATATCATCCAGTGACCTTATGACCTATGACTGTGAGGTCACTGACTTGGAATTACCCTCTGTTTCAGTCAACAACTACTTACTAAGACGATATGTCTAGTTGTGTTAGGCTCTCATGCTACAAGAGCAAGGAAGCATGGGCTGGCCCTCTCCCAAATCTCTGATGCCTGGGAAAGGCTTCATCATACAAGGTTCCTCTGGCGAGTGATAGGTCAAGGCAGAGAGAAGCAGAGGGCTGGAGGGAGGAAAATCGCTCCAGAGACTCACGAGGAAGGGATGGCTTAAAGAGTAAGAAGATGGAAGTGAGCAGCTAAAGAAAGAAGGGGGACCATGAACAAGACAGGAGTCACAGTGAGAACCAAGAGCATACTGGCCACACCATCAGGGAGCAGTGGCAATGTCCTGAGGAGAGGAGAGTGACTAGTTGTTACGGAGAATAAGGTGACGTGGGCCTTGATGCCAGTAGGAGCTGCAAAGGAGAATTCATGGGCTAAGCAAAGTTTCTAAATCTCAATACCGTGACATTTCTCAGGAGGCAAAGTGCCACACGAGATTGACCAGGAGCCATAAGATGTTTTGCCCGAGCTTCAGTAGTGACCCCTTTCCTCCACAACACAATCCATTCTGACATCAGAAACTGCCTGTAGATATTGTAAGAGCTGAACTGAGCTATGGATGTTGGAAGTTAGTTGTGTTGGTTAGAGACTCCTAAGATGAAATAACATGGCCAGATAGCCATTGACTCTAGATTGTTTTAGATCAAATCAACAGTACAAAGAGAGCCCATCTGGTCCACAGACAACTGCGACAGTCTAGGGAATGAGTTATAAAGAGCAATGGGAATGCTGATGAAGGGCTGTGTGTATAATCGGTAATTATCATATATGCTAATAAATGTACTAGTATATATGATGTATTTATATATTGTATGTAACTGGGCACACACATGTTAATTGAATCTATAGGAAAACGTTGGGCAGTTAAGAACGAAGGTGGAGGATTATCTCCCTTTTAATAAGTAGGAATCTTGTTAAAGATTCTTTATAATTAACCAGAACGTTACAAATGCCACACTTCTAAAAGTATTTTTAAATATTTATTTTTAATTCTGTGTATGTGGGGATGGACTATCTGCGTGTGAGGGCAGATGCATGATGTCTGATCCCCTGGGCTGCAGTTACAGGTGAGGTACCCAATATGGGCACTAGGAAGCAAACTCCAACCCCCGACAAGGGCAGTATGTGCTTTTGACCGTTGAGTCGTATCTCCAGGCCCTGAACTTTTGAAAAATAATAAATACAATTTCACAATTTTTCTCATGACATTCTCACCACAGCTTTCTAAGAGACTTTGAGAGTCGATGATTTGCATAAAGTCGCACAGCCAGAGAGCTGGAGCATGTGGATTCTGATCCTGAGTCCTAAATCCGCTTCTCTGTCCACTGTCTCAAGGGAAGGTATGATTCTACACCATGATTCGTCACCATCAGTTCAGTCTGGGCCATGTCAAAATTAACTCCCCGTAGTTTTGCAAACAGTACATTTCCAAGCAAATGACCTCAGACAATGCTCAGGGAAGAAAGCCACAGAGCACTCGGGGAAGTGCCTTGTTATGGTGTTAATTAAGGATGTGCTGTTCTCTTTTTCTCATGCAAACCAAGTTCTGGAAACTGGAGCCTGGCAGCCCTGCTGAAGCCACGTACCTACAAGATAGCAGGCCCTGGGAAATCTAAGGAGCTGTGCTCTTGACCACAAAGGATGACAGGCCAACCCCCTATTCAATTTGCTTGGTTTTTATTTTATTACTAAGAAAACTTTCTGTCCGTGTTCAAATGAAGAAAACAATAGGGAGATTTTCAAGTTATTTAACTTTATTTTTAATCAATATGTTTATGGTGTACAATGTGATGTCTTGACTTCATGTGTCCAATATGGTATGACTGCCTCAGGGCATTTAAGAGATCTATCACCTCAAACTCTTGTCATTTTGTTCTGAAAATATTCACCGTCTATTTTTTAAGACAGTTTTGAAACGCAGAGAAGTCATTATAACAGTCTGCACAGAAGATCACTAACCTTTCTTTCTCAGGTCTAGTTGAAACGTTTCCTCTCTCCTTGTCGATTTCCCTCCTTCCATCTTTGGTTGCCCCCATTCTGTTCCCGAGAGTTCAGCTCTGTTAGATTCCACCCAGAAGAAAGACTAGCTGATGTGTCACAAATAGTAGGATTTCCTCCTTTTTAAAGGCTGGGCGGTGGTGGCGCACGCCTTTAATCCCAGCACTCGGGAGGCAGAGGCAGGCGGATCTCTGTGAGTTCGAGACCAGCCTGGTCTACAAAAAAAATAAATAAAGGCTGGATAGTATGCCAGTGCATGTATGCATCATACATATTTTATCCATTCCCTGATAACAGACACTTAGATATAGCCACATCTAAGCTGTTTAAATAATGTCACATAAACAACAGGTGAGCATGTATGTCTTTTCCCCACACTGGTTTTAATTCATTTGATTTTTATACAGAAATGGCATTGCTGGAGTGTGTGACAGTTACATTTTTAGTTTTCAGAAAACTGCATATTCTTTTCCAAAATGGCTGTTTTTTTTTCTTGGTGCAAAGTTTTCAGCTGATACGTTTGTCTAAATGCTGTTAGCAAGTCAAGTGCACTGGGGGCTTACACACTATTTTGCCAGTCTCACAAGAAATAGGAGATTTCCCCCAGCTTCATCTACATCCCATCTGCTACATTATGTGAAAGGCTCAGCTAGTATTGCAGCTTCCTGTGCTCCAACTAGGATTTTAAAGCTTGCCCTACTTCCAGAATTTTCCAATGATTTTAGGATTTGAAAAACGGTGAAGAAGCATCTGTACTTCCCTGTGATGGGGGCAGGAAAAGGTGCTGGCGTGTCGTGTCGCCAGGCTACACAGATGTCACTTAAGGTAAATTTCCTTATGTATTGTATTTAAAGTAAGAGGCAATTTTGCCCATTGGAGGTTGAAGAAAATCCTAGAGCTGATGGTAGATGGAGTACCCGTGTGTCTCCTTAATCCTAACCCCATCCCCACAAGGAATCATCCCACTGTCTTTGTTTCCTACAAGGAGATGTGAGACTCAGAGAGTAAAAAAGGGCAGAGGTGACAATATTTGTTCTCTTATCCAAACATCTGTGAAATGTCTGCTGTGGCTAGGAACTTTCTGGGGACCAAAGACCCATCTGTGACAGAAACTTAGAAGGCCCTGTGCCCTTACAGTCACCCTGATGGGGAGACAGACAAGCGTGGCATATATATAGGGTATCACGGTGGTCATGGGTGCTGTTCCTCAAACATTTCTGAGTCTTAGCTTTCAGAAAGGAACGACACATGGTACCACTTCCAGAATGAAGCTTGCCTTCACTGGTTTAAGTTTCTGCAGGGCAGGACAGGGGACATGCCTCTGTAAGGAAAGCCCTTGTCTGGCAAGTGTGAGGACTTGAGCTCCAATTCTGGAACTCATGTTCCTTTGTGAACGTGCAATCCCAGTGCAAGGGAGGTGGAGACAGACAGGGATCTGGGCCACCCTGGCCTGACAGCCTGTCCTACTTGGGAGTCCCAGACCCATGAAATCCTCTATCTAAAACCAATGTGGTGGATACCAGAGGAGAAACACTAGAATCTAACCTCTGCCTACACACACACATACACACACACACACACACACACACACACACACACATACCTGTATACACACTTGAAGCCTTTAGTGCCTTCCATGAAGCAGTTCAGTGTATAGGAAAGGGACACATGTGGTATGAGGGGACGATGACTTACACGAGAATAAGAGAACATGGTAGAGGTCACCAGCAAGCGGGCAACTCCAGCTCGAGTGAACAAGTGCTTGTCTAGAGAGAACTTACAGGAGGGACTGGAGCTAAAGGCCTAGGGACACTGAAATGGGAGGAAGATAGGGTTAGAATGGCCAGTCAGACTCATTCATAAAAGGAAACCCTAGTTCAATAGGATCAGGCAGGAGGTGGGGTGGGGGGCTTTATTGTCTGTGCCAGGAAGGAAAAAGAAAAGGTTTGGGATATAGAAATGAACTCCGGAGTGAACCTAGAGAGAAAAGTGGTAAAATAACGGGATTCACTACACTCCCCTGAGCAACTGAGCATGTTCTCCTTGTTTATTTCTTGCACCACCACAGCAAGAACCAGCTTTGCTAGAAGCTACTACGGCACCCATATTACACAGTCAAGGACTAGGGTTATAAAGATGAATACGCGACTGTTTCCCAGAAAGGCTGGACCCCGCGACTGATATGTCTAGGATCAAGATGTCTTGCACACATCACTTTAGTTTGGGAGGTACTCAAGGGTCCGGGACTAGGTACACTATTACCCACAGGAAAGCTCTTCCTGAGGCTGCCTAGAAAGTGATCACATCCTACCACTACCAAGGGAGTTTCACCACTAACATGTCCTCCATCAGTGTTTGTAGACTTATTGATCCTTCAATCTGACTGCAGTTACCAAGAAGGACATAGCATCAGCCAGCAGTTTGAAAGTCCCTATTTCCTATGGTTTAAGCCTTCAAAACAGGCATGATAACGGAGTTTAAGCCCCAGAAGATCAAAACAGGGTGAGCACAGTTTAATCGGAAGACACAGATGGTTTTTGCCCTGGAATACAGAGAGGCACCCATGGGAGGGACACAGGGAATGCTCAGTATCTTCTTTACCTTTAACATTGTCCTTACCCGCTGGCTGTGTGTCCTCTGGCAGAGAAGATGGAGATGTGAAGGGTTCAAAATTCTCCAGTGGAAGGAAAATTCTGTAAGAGATTTCTCCCTGGGGTGGACCACTGTGTATGGCGTATATGAGGCAAGAAGCTTAGTAATCACTTGGAAGAAAGATCTCCTCACCCTTGTTCATGCCTACCCTGACCATCCAAGGTCAATGAGGACAAGTTGACCAGTGAAGTTGGTGTATGTCTCAAGCCACATTCTCAAAAATGCAACGTAATTTTTTTTTAAATTTGATCTATGTGTGTATTTATTTATCTGAGGGACAGACCTGCAGCACCATGCTTATAAAAGTCAGAAAACAACAACTTGGTTCTCCTCTTCCATGATATGGTTCCCAAGGACCCAATTTAGGAAATCAAGGTTGGCAGCAGGCACTCCTACCCGGTGAGTCATCTTACCAATGGTTTTTGGCTTCACCTAGGGTTGTCATGAGGTAAAAATGGTGAATGAAGACCAAACACATGGATGTTACATTAGGTTACAGCCTCATCAACAAATATCTTGGTTCTCCAGAAACTAAGCTGACTAGTGGAAGCTCAGCTATGCCAACAAGTGTTCACCATGTGTGCAGGTACAGGCTTCTGCGGAAGTCCAAGTTTACTCAAGAAAAGGCGTGCTAGAAGGCAGGAGGGAATTTCGTTCCTTTTTACGGTCAGCCCTAAGCAGACACAGTTTTATCAGATTAGGTATAACTCCCTCTGTTTTCTGTTTCCTTGAATACTACTGTGTAAGGTTAGCAATCCTGACCCCCTCCCGGGTGCTTAGAAGGAGCCTTCACCCAGAAGGTGTCCCTTGGGTTTCTTAGAACCTTGAGTCTTTCTTTGTCCCTCTGGCAAATTTCTAAGATGGATGGAGTAGGTAAGACAAATGACCTATCTCATGGGATAGATGAGGGTTCTAAGAGGAGACCTTTATCATAACAGGGACACAGCCATGGGACAAGGGCAAACTGTTCCCCTGTGTTGAACAAGAGTGGCCTTGTTTCTTTTGCTGTTTACTAGAAGCTGTGACTGTAAGCCATGCCATGCCCCCCACCGCCCCCACACACTTTCAAAGCACCATAAGAAAGTGGTTGCACCGTGCAGGTGTATGCCGTGGAGTTCAGATTCTATCTTTAAGAAGAAAAACCCCATTTTTATGTGTCCTCAGCATAATGGGGACAGGATACAGGTGGAGACTGTTCTCCTAAAGTTGATGTCCAGGAATTGTTTTTCTTTTTGGGTCATCTCAAGGCAAGGATAGGTGTCTGAAAGGAACAAGGATTTTACTCAAATTGGTTTTGCTCTTGGCATTTTTTGGAGAAAGGATTGGTGTTTTGAAAGGTGCAGGGGTTGCGAGTGAAGGGAGGGTTGATTGTTTGAAGCAGTGTTTCCCTGTGGCTCAGCCTGAAATGGAACTCAACAATCTTCCTGCCCCTGCCTTCCAAGTGTTTAGGTTAAAGCCACCAAGTCCACCTAGTTCCCCTCCAATGGTTATCTCACTATGACTGTAGAGATAGGTATGGCTCTGGCTGTCTGAGTCCCTAACTGAAGCTTTAGTCTTGCTTCTTTATGTCACCTTCTCAGGACATGAAATGCACCCTTTGGGGATAGGCAGGATGGCTCAGAAGATAAAGTCATTTGCCACCAAGCCCGGGGACATGAGTTCAGTGCCCACAACCATGTGATAGGAGAGAACCAGCTCCCACTGGTTGCCCTCTGACTTCCATATGCCCGCCACATGTGTACAGCCACACACACACGCAACCCTCAAAATAAATGCATCTGTGAAGGGGAAGGGGTTAAGGCAGTGCATCGCTGTCTTGGCCCTGCTCTGAACACCCTCGCCCTTCCTACTGTGCGATTCTCATCTCTGTGATCCAGCCAGACCCCCTCAGCCTTTCCTCTAACCCGCGACTCTTCACGTGTCACATTAGACTCCTTTCCCGCTCTCTTATCGGCACATTCTGGCGCAAAATTATATGCTGCTCTCTTGCAACGCTAAAGGCACGTTTTACCTCAGAAAACTATCATTTAAAATAAATCACGATCTGCAATTGTTTCTCTACAGCTCTAAGTGAAACTAGGTGCATTGATTCTCACGGAACTTCTGACGCTGAAAGACACAAGACCGGGGCAGCAAATACACTCCTCTGCCCTTCCAGTATAAGAGATTGGAAGCAAAACAGAACTTTCAAAACGGTGTTGGATTTGGCCTAAGTTTATTTCTGTACTTGAATGATAAAATATGCCCCACGGGGTACCCATATATGCTGAACTGTACCCCAAGCTTGAAGTGCAAACAAGTTGTAAGGTGACCTAAGGGTATACACTGAGTTATGAAGCAACCAAGTCTCAGCCAACCACAGGCTGCCCATTGACTAAACCATGCTCCCGTAAGGCAAATGCCAACTGCAGGCAATCAGAATATTTTTGTATGTCACCTCTTTTTCTTCGACTATAAATACAGCCTGCACATGTGGTGGGGTGAGGAACTCAGAACCAGCGTGGTCTGGAATGCTGCCCAGTTCTAGGGCCTTCTTCTTGCTCAAATAAACCTTGTTAAATTGAACTCATGTTATATATATATTTTTCTTCAGCACCCTCAAACTCTATTTATTCCTTGAGGCTCAGATACTAAGGTTAGCTCTCAAGCATCCCCCTCAGACACCCAGTTCTAGGGACGT
This sequence comes from Dicrostonyx torquatus, assembly GCA_028555095.1. Taxonomy (NCBI): domain Eukaryota; kingdom Metazoa; phylum Chordata; class Mammalia; order Rodentia; family Cricetidae; genus Dicrostonyx; species Dicrostonyx torquatus. Next base: position 3,494,645 of record JAQHUG010000167.1, read on the forward strand.
GCACGCTATCCTGGTGTGTCTTCGTTTATGCTCCTTTCAGAGGGCTTGCTTATAAGATATGGTATGTGAACAGATGGCGTGAAAACAGAAAGCCCTAGGGGTACAAAGGAGAAGAAGATAGGCAAGGTGTTCAGGGAAGGGGAATGAGTACGAAGAAAGCATGTATGACAATGCCTAGAAGAAACCTATTAGGCTACATGCTAATTTTAAAATGAACTAAAAATGTAGTATTTTCACTGAAGACATAGATGTGGTTGGAGGTTTCATTAAGACAATGTATACAGTGAATGGTGCTTAAAAGCTGGTAGTCTGTCCCTGGGACCAGTTCACAGGACACTGTTTTTTCTTGTGGCTCAACTGGAATGCTTCCCGTTTGTAAAGACAGTCTTGTCATCTTTCTATATACGTTTCCCACCACTCCTTTCCGATGGCGAAGTCAGCAGGCCTTAAGTCTCCCAAGCAGGCTTCATGGCACTGCGTGCCTCTTGGCCAAGGAAGTGAGAGAGTGAGATTTATGACCTTCTGCAGCATGATTTCTGGGGGAGAGCAGCTCAATTTAAAAATAGATGGATTTAAATTGCTTGCTCCAGAAACACAGCTGGTTAATAACAATGAAAACTTGAGTGAAATCTAGTTTTGTTCCAGAGCCTGGCTGCTTTGCAGGACTGGATTAGGAAGCCATTTGTTTTTGGAGCATGGTCCCAGTTTTCATTTTACAAACAGAATAAAGAAGGTCGGAGTAGGATAGGAACTTCTCTAAGGTCCACTGGGAAGGTCAGTGGCTAGGTTGCAATGAGAAGCATGGACTCCTTAGAGATTCTGCCTCTTTTCTTCCTGGGAGGATGTGGGACCATTTCCTTTTCCTCCTTCATGGGAGGGACTGTTTAGTCCTCTCTCAGGGTGATAGAAGAATAATTCCAGAAGCTCAAAGCAGCACACATCTACGTGGTTTCACATCTCAGGAATGTGTAGTTTTACTGCTTCCTCGGCAGAAGAGACTCTTTGAAAAGGCGCCACAGCAAAGCGGAGCCGTTCAGCTGAAAGGCACGGCAAAAAGGGCTTGGCTTTCCAAATCATTTTCAGATTTGGCTTTATCTATCCAACCGCTTGGTCTTAACTTCAATGTAAGGCATGTTCGCTCAACTGAAGTTGGTACCCAGCCTGCTGCGGAGATGCACCACATCTAAGTCCAGCATCACTGTTCAATCCACAGCCGTGGATTAGGAAAAGAGGCCCTAAATTTCTCAAATGGAAGGGAAGGTTTTTGAATTGGAAGGAATTTTCACGGGTTAGTTCCAATACCAACTGTATGCAAACTGTTCTCATTGCTGGTTCATTGTCCAGCTAGATCTGGGTACTTGTATAGGTTTCTCAGGTTCTGCTATATACCTCCAGACAATTTCTCTCCTGGACGGCTCCTTCACCAGCAACAATCCCACCTCACTCTCAGCAGTGTGCTTGTCTGGTAAATCATTACTCACTACATAGCTGGATATCCTGTCAAGTAGAAACATCATCTCCTCTAAAACAAAAACATCTAGTTTTGTGTAGTGTTTAATAGAAAAACAGAAGACTAATTCGGGCTTGGTGAGAAGGCTCAGTAGTTGAAGGAACTGGCCACCTAGCCTGACAACCTGAGCTCACCACAGAGACTAACCTGGTAGAAGGAATCAATGCTTACGAGTTTTGGGTGTCCCGACACAAACATGCACCCCAAAATTAATTAATTAGTGTGTTTATTTTTTAAAAGAATATTTTGAACAAGTGGAAAATGCATTGCTTTACCTTAAAAAGTACAAACTTAGAAAAGGTATTTTATCTTTCCGCTGTTGATAAATCACATTTAATTTATGTATGTTGCTGTTCAGTTAGGGAAGCTGAACAGGGGGATCCTAAATTCCATGCCAGACTGAGTTACATAGCAAGATCTAGTCTTAAACAGAATAAAATATAGTACAACTAAAAAAATGTTCAATTGATTATAATTCAATTATGTCTCTCAAAGCCAAATGTTCAATGTTTTGTGTATTCCTTTACTGAGGCATTCTGAAAACATCCGTTAATGTTTGCAACATTCTCATCAGACAGACTGATACAATCCTAATGGGATCTATTCAAATGATCCACATGATAGCCACCTTTTGCTTAACCGGTGCAGAAAGCCAATACTAGTGTGAATGAATCTGAAGCATGTGGACAACTTGCGGGTCCTCTGCTGATCAACCCTTTGTCATTTGTCACATGAGGAAGAGGTGACAGCCAGAGCCACCATCCTTCAGTTTGGCGTCTGACCGAGAACAGGCATCCTGTGATAGAGGTCTCCAGAAAATCCCCGGTAGCCCAACTGAATTCCATGGGGCCTCCACTCTGTAAATGAGCGCAAGCCTTCCCAGCTACTTTAGACATCAGAGCTTAACAGGAACACCGCTAGTCGCTGCCTCGCTGTTTTCTCTAGACTCAGTCATCTGAAGCTCTGCCCAATTTTTCGTCACTTGTTAAGTTATACCAAATGAGTCTTTACTGTCAAGTGGCTATTCCATTAAATGGAAACATCTGTCCACACCATGATGCTTCTGGAGCAAATGAAAAGACCACTTTCCCAATGTTGTCTGTCTCTGAACAGTCTAGCATCTTTGGGATGAAGAAGTGAACTCACCCATGTGGAGTCTCATGTCTGGATCCATACTACCTGGTGCCAGTTCTTGGGGATAGTCCTTCACTGCCAATCTCAAGTTACATATTGTTGATGCCACTAAACAATGTTTGCTTCATCTGTCGGTTCTTATTTATCGACTCAGGCTTTCTATTCTTTACTGCACACACCAGCTATGAAATCCTCCCTTCTTCTCCACGCTACCGAAGATGGGCGTCTTGTATGGCCCTCACACCACCTTGCATGGACTTGGACTGCCCTTAATTCGAGAGCTCAGAGAGCGAAGGCAGCAGCTCAAATCCATCTGAACACACAGTTTAATAAAAAGCCTGTTTGTCTGGTAGGTATTTTGAAGGAGATATAGCCCCAGAATTTCCCCATACATAGGAACTGAGGTATTCTTGATTATGTACACATGAATTCATTCACAGCAACACTGAAGAAGTGCACACCATTTCCACACCACAAATAACAGCCATACATCTTAAGTCACCTACCTTAAGTGACGATGCTTTTAAAGTGTAGCAGCTCACCACCACTGCCACAACAGCACAATGAACCAGCCGATGGGCAGGCAAAGATTCACGTTTTTGTCCAGCACATCTTCTGGTCACTGCAACACACAGAATAAGAAATGAGAATTGAGTTGTTCTTCTCACAGATCATGGAGTTGAGCACATAATTCTGACAGGATCCAGACACAGACCCTGTCTAACTCTGAAAGACAGACAGAAGGAGAGAGTTGCTTCACAAGGATCCATCTCTGCCCCTTACCTCAGGAATCCTCATTCATTGTTCATTGTTTCAACACCAAGGCTCTGCTCTCACTATGTCTTCATTCCCGTAAGAACAAATGATGGTGGGCAAGAATTATCAAGAGTATGTTTTAATTTGCTCCCTTGTTTCTGTTTCCCAGAGAGACCTTCAGCTCCCCACGCTACCGAAGATGGGCGTCTTGGATGCGCATCTTAAACTCACAGGTAGATAACCCAATATAAGCATAACTGTGGCTCTTGCTTGCTGGAGACAATGGTTTGTCTACTTCCTGCATCGGTCTGCACAGGATTTCCATTGGGACACAGCAGGACTACCTTTAGCCTTCGGTCAACGCTAGGTAGCATCAACAGGAGCAATGGGACAACTTTGTACACATTAGATCATGTGTTGAATGCTCAGTTAGTGCATGGGGGAGGCAAAGTAAGGAAAAAGGAAGGAAGGAGGAGAGGAAAGACAGCACAGCTTCAGCAGCTCATCTTTGTTTGTTTGTTTGTTTGTTTGTTTAAAAAAACCTTCCAACTCCCCTTACTTTGGGATGTCAGGCTAGATAGGCCTTTTAGCTGCTGATCCCTTCTTCCCAAGGCTCTGATAAAATGCCAGTACTCATCACAAAACTTTTATTTTTTTGGTCTATCTTCCTTTTTGTTTATTTAAGTCATTTATAATGGCAAAACAGAAAAGAAAAAAGGACAACAAAGAAAAGTAGCGGGGTTGGGGACAGTGTAAAGCGTCTGGATATGTTGTCCCAGACCAGCAGATTCTTAAACCGGAGAGTGCAACTTCCAAAGAGCAGAAACAAAGGCAAGGTCAAACGGGCTTGTGAAGAGAAAGCTCGCAGTGTTCATAAGAAAGTTCAAGAATTGTATTAGCTTCAAAGTCATAAACAGAAATCTTGGAACCAAAAGAAAATTGAGCAATGCCTGTAAAATTCTGAAGAAAAATAGGAATGGTATTTTACCCTAAAACTCTAACAGCTCAGCTAGCAATCAAATGTTACAGAACATAGAACCATGTTTTGGACACAGAATCCTGATAGTCACAATCTGATATGCATTTCCTAGGAAAACTACTGAGGATGCACACCAGAAAGAAAAGAAAAAAGTGAGCCAAAGGGAAGCCATGCTCTAGAAAGTGCTACAGCCAACACACTACACTGTGGATATTTGCGAGAACAGCTTTCATAGTTTTAGGCATTTGATGCTGTCGAGGAGGTTAAGGAAGGCTGCACTTGATGGAGACATATGTCACTGGAGGAGGATCTCTGAGAGTTTAAAATGGGCCATTTTGAGTCTGCTTTCTCTGTTTCTTCCTTGCAGCTCAAGCTGTGAGTCCGCGGTTTCTTCTTCAACCACCATATCTGCTGCTTGCTGCCAAGTTTCTCTACCATGGCAGACACCTACCCCTCTGGAATTGTAAGCTAAATAAACACTTCCTTCTAGAAGTCACTTTGATCATGATGTTTTGACACAGCAATAGAAAAGAAACCGATACAAACACCCCACACAGACAGGCAAATGTTGCACGATCCCATTTATATGAGGCATCGAAAATCGTCAAAGTCCCAGAAGCAGGGACTAGAATGGTGGTTTGCAAGAGCTGAGGGGAAAGAGAAAATTGCCTTTCAATAGCTATAAAAATTCCATTACACAAAAAAAATCTTAGAGAGTTTCTGGGCAATATTGCATATATTTATGATTATACTATACACATAAAATTTGGTCCGCCAGGTAGAGCTCAGATTAAGTACTCCCACCACATAAAAACAATAGAAACAAGAACTTTCAGGAGTTTCTCCAGGAGGACAGGAAAGGGATACTTCACAACAAGCTACAGAAGCGTTGTCTAGCTGCTGAGGCTAGCGAGAAAACCGTCTCGCAGGTTCTTTATTAGAGCTGAGTAGCTCCAGTGGATTAGGAAGGAAGGAGGAGGAAGGAGCAAGGCTGAGCTGAGCCCTGGAGTATTGCAACCCACTGACGTTATCTCACAGGGGACTGAAGTAGCCTTCCATCAGTCTCTAAGGGCAGGCCAGCATACCCGGGGCATGCTCAGCACAGGTCTGTGCAGCAGACGCAAAGGCTGAAGGAACATTGCTGGAGTTTGTCTCCCGACTCGACCCTAGCAGCTGGAATGGAAGGACCCTCCTTGAAGGACCTTCTGAGAAGGACATCTCTGTGTCTGCCACACAGGATTGGAGCGGGTTGAAAGAGTCCCGAAACGAATTCTTTGAAGAGACGAAGTTAGTGTAAAAACGGTTTTAAATTTCCACATTAGAGGACTATTATTGATGATAAATTGATATTGAATTATTTAAAATTTTTATTAAAATTTTCTTCATACAACAAATTCTGATCCTATTCTCTGCCATCTTCCAACTCTTTTCATGTTCTCCCTCCCCAGTCATCTGACATCTTTGCAATCTCCCCCTTTCTGTCAAAAAACAAAATAAACAGAAAAGGGAAAAATCAAAACACAAACTGAGAAAAAGGGAAAGAAAGAAGAAAGGAAGGCAATCAATAAGATAAAAATAATGATATCAAAGCAAAAGAAAGAGTGCAGAAAGAAATACAGAGCCGGTTTTATGTTGACAGCTACTCCTCGGCCCTTGGCCTGCCCTGGAGTGTGGCTGACATACTCAGTGACACCCCACAGGAGGAAACCAATCTTTTCCTTCCCCAAAGACATCAATTGCAAATAGCTTCTTGACTAGGGGTGACACTTATTTTTGTGAATGAATGCGTATCTACATGTCTGGTCTGTTTGTGTGTGTACTGCAGAGGCCAGAAGAGGGGTTCAGAGTCGCTGGAACAGAGGTTTGTGCGGCACCAGATGTCAGTGCTAGGAACTGCTCCTGGGTCCCCTGGAGGTGCCCTTTACTCCCGAGCCGTCTTCTGAGCTCTGAGGAGGTGAATCACGGGTCGATAAAATACTCTGGAAGGAGAGTAATCTTGCAGCAGCAGATGCTTGAGTCCAAAGCAGCCTGGTGGGGCTGCATGAGTTTGTGGGGGGAGGAGGGAGATGAGAAGTGCAGAAACAGCATAAACTCTCCTGACAAGGACGGCAACAGAACCTCAGGAGGTCTGAGGACCTGGACACCGGCCCACGTCTACAGTTCCACCTGAGATGTTCAGTTTTCTGTGATTAATAATTTCCCCATCTAGAAAATAGTGGAGCTGTTAGGATGGCTTGTACTATAAAATAGGAAATCGCAGTCTCTAAAGACCCATAAACCTACTTTAGGCGAAGGAATGTCTCCTATGTATGATCTTCAAGATTATATCATGCCCATATATTTTTATGCACAGCTAACAAGTATATCATACTGCCAGAAATCCAACCTCATTGATTTGTATTCAACGGGTGAATAGTGAGAGCAAAGCTCACCACTGTCGTGAGGACAGCCTGTGTGCTCATCTCCTGTCCCCTGAGCAGCCAGTGAAGTCATCCTCTGCCCTGCATCTGAAGCCCTGGCATTCTGTGCTCTCCTGGATGCTGGCACCAGCCCAATCACAAGCCCCAGGGAGATCTGCTGTTTCTCACGGCAGCTGTCCTGCCACCCCACAGGACTTCCAGGACCAGTGAACAGGTCCGGCTGCCTCCATAAGCCATCCATTCACCTCCAGCTTATTTTTTAAGAAAGAATCCTTATTAGGCACTGGCATAGTTTGGTCAGTGTTTTAGCTATTGGTGTTTAAATGGAAAGCAAGCAAGGAAAAGTGCCTGCTCTCAGGAGAATACTTCATCTCACTCTCCAGATCCATCACCATAGCAAGGGTGAGATGAAATTAATATCATACACTGTCTTCACAAAAGAAATTCCATTTCCACTCATTTTCCCTCACAAAACATTCCTTCTTGGAAATGTGTCTGCTCCAGAGAACACATGTTATCATTTATTTGGATTAAAAATTATAATATTTAACAGCTATCCAAAATTCACCAATTCAAAAGAAACCATTATCTTATAATTATTTTGCTGTTATTGCTATTTTTAAAAGGCTCAACATCTAAGAAGATTATCCTGAGATCATATGCTAGAAGGTGACATTAAACCAATCATTTACTATTGATGTTATATATAATATAGCTTTTCATCGTCTCAAAATGCTAAGGGATTCAAGATTTTAGAAGAATATGAATGTTAATATAAAATGAAACATTCAAAACCAACGAAGATAAAATTTCAGCAATCAACACTGATGTTTGCATGTCCTTAGCATAACAGCTTAATATAAAAATGTTTTGCATTTTTTACCCCATTTAACAATGTCTCATAGTTTTAAAGGGTAGTGTGGAAAATAATATCCGAGTACTTATACTATCTCATAAATATCGTGTGTGTTGTTAAACAGGGGACTGGCCTGTACTTTCCACTTCCTATCCAGGGATTTGGCACGTGTTCCCAAAGGATGGCTTGCTCTTACAAACAAATAAGTTTCACTGTACAACAAAACAAGGTTACCTTCAGGTTTTTGAATTATATTTCAAAGTATTTGAAATGTCAACAATTGCCATTGTCCAGCTTCCTGCACGCAACTGTGTGATTGGGGACCCTTTTCTCTGTACCCTGAAAATATTGAGGTAGCTATGCAGGTAAGAGTTCTTGTCCTGAAGCTCACCTTCCCAAATGCCACAACTCTGTCATAAGGAGCAACTCAAGCTACAGGTGCTAGTCATCTGTCAATCAGGAGAAGGGGCCTGGCAAGAACGGTCCATAGGTAAAGGTGCATGCTGCTGAGCCTGATGACTTGGTTTTTATCCCCAGAACTCCAGAGGGTGGATAGAGAGATCCAATCCCTTCAAGATATCCTTTCTGTAACACACACACACACACACACACACACACACACACACACCAGCAAGGAAGGTGTGGACCCACACACATAGAATAAATAAATGTAAAATATCTTTGTATAAAAAGAGAGCATAAAATACTAGTGTGAACAACAGTGATTGCTATTTACTATATACAAGGTATGTTACTCACTACTTAATACCTTTTGATTCTCCCTTAAGGACAAAATAAACAACATTTTAAAACCAGAGAAGTGGTGCGTTCTATCTAAAAATATACAGCCAGCTCATTATCTGAGCCCTGAAGATGTGAACTCAGCTCTAATACAGCAGCCCCTTTTCATACACGATGTCATTTCCCGGGTGCAGAGGCATGGGCACAGCAGCCAAAAACTGTGCTCTGACGCCAACCCAGGGCTTTCATTAAATGGAGGGCAGGATTGTGGTTGGAAGCCAGTTCTTTCTCTGGTGTGTTGTGGAGAAGGTTAAAGAAATATTTGCGTCTGTGGAGCACTCGCGAAATGCAACTCTGAGAGTTGCATTCAGTCATTGGGGTCACTGGGAGGGGAAATGACAATGAAGGCCTCTGAGGTGATGACGGAAAACTACTACAGCCTCGAGGACTGGCAGCTTAGTGGGGAAACCTGAGTGAGACTTCAGTCACTGTCAGCAAAAGCGACAAGTGCTCCTAGAACCTTTTTCTGCAGTGAAATCCTAATGAAATGTTAAGATTAATGTCAGATGGGGTATTGAAAACAAGACACGGAAGAGATGTTAGACAAATCAAACCGATGAAGATTTTTTTTTAAACCAATTAAGGGTAAGAGAGTCATATGACCCTTGTTTTCTGTTTCTAGAACAAAGAATCACATTTTGTTTTAGTTAAGGCAGTATTGTGTGTGTTATTCGACATGATCAAAATGTCCAAGTGGTCAAAGTGTGTGTGTGTGTGTGTGTGTGTGTGTGTGTGTGTGTGTGTGTTTGAGTGTGTATAACTGTGTATGCATGCCTACATGTATGCAATGTGTGAGAGCTTGCACATACAGGTCAGAGGTCAACCTCTGGAGGTATTCCCCAGGTCACCATTCATCTTTTTGCTGCTGCTGTTTTAGACAGGGTCTCTGACTAATCTAGAACTTACTGGTGAGCCTGAGAGATCCATCTGTCTATGCCACTCCAAAGGAATTCAAAGGGCTTGCTACCCAATGCAGCTGCTCTCCCATGGGTTTGGGGCCTATAACCTAGGTCTTCATGCGTGTATGCAGGCTCTTTTACTTACTGAGCCCTCTCTTCATGTATTTAATTCTCAAGTTTAGAATTCTTATCATCTCTGCCTTTTGTTGTGGGTATGAATAGGATTGTTAGGACAATACTGACTTTATAACACATTTTTTTTATTGCAGTGGTTTTATCTAAACAGTTAGATGTGAATTAATTACTGTGCCTTTGTAGAGCTTTTAGTTTGGGGTCGTTTGGTAGATGACATTTTTTACATTGTGTTCAAAGACAGTCACGAAAATCTCCCAACTAGCTTTATTCCACTTCTGTTCCAGCCACTCCTCCTACTGACTTACCCAGTAGGACATGGGCTCGGGGACTAGAAACCTATTTAACTGAAACCCAGTCTGTCACCTCTTTTGCCGATTCCATTTCTCATTTCTCTTTGTATTCTTTTCTGGAGACGAGGACAGAACCCAGGGCCTTGCATTTGCTAGGCAAGCGCTCTTCCACTGCGCTAAATCCCCAAGCCTGCGTTTCTCATTTCTTAACAGCCACCCACATAAAAATCTCTTTCCCACCCTCTCTTGTAACTCATTGGAAAGTGTAGGTAGGTTCCACCCTTTCCCAGCTCTCAGTTTGACTTCACGGCTTTAGATCTTCCAAGTGTATCTTGGGATGCCATGTTCTTTGTCTTCTGGTGAAAGGGAATCACACATGTCAAGAACCACTGTCTGTAGGGTACGCGTCTCAGATCTCAGCAACGTATTGGATGAACTTGGAGGAAACTTCCATATTGCAACATTCCCCTTCAGGCAAATGCCCAAATCTGACCCAGTCATGTCTGCACCAAGTCCCACAGGTCATCCTTCCCTAATTGTGTAAGCACCTCAGGATTTCTTCTCCAGAAGACAGAGAAGTTAGGGAATTTACTGGGTTGAAATAAAGATTGCCCCATGTTTCTCTCAAGCCTTCTCTCTGTGGACCAATTTTGAATGTTGGAAAGGAAAACTCATACATGACATTTTACTATTGTTTTACCTGCCCCCAACAGTGTGAATCCCAGAGGATGAACCCCAAGGGAAAGGCCCTTACAGGAAGACAAACAAGAAAGTGTCTTCACCTCCCTCGGTGACTGTCAGCTCCCCAATGACTTTGAGCGACTTTTGAGGGGAGACGCTTCGATCCTCATGTCTGTACCCCAGTATCCCTCAGCACTCAACACACTCTGGAGAGCACAGCCCTTGGGATTTCTCCATAAATGGACACACATGTGAACTCTGACTGGGTCTAGCCTATCATATAGGAAGCAAATTTGGCTGCAATCCACGGTATTCTTAATAACTTCCAACAGTGCAGGGCTTCAGTGGAGCAAAAAGAAAAGAAAAAAACGCATTCACTTCCAACTGGAATGGCGGGGTGCTTCGCATAAGCTTTCGAATCAGGCAGATTTATGTCAGTTCTGCAGAAGTGAAAGTTTACAAGGTGTTTTAAAGAAACTGATATCACAGGCTATATAATTCCCACAAACGTTTAAATGTAAGACTGTCACTCCCCTGCGTCTGATGGTGAGGTAAGTGCAGGCGTTGAACACTCGGCCCCCGCCCCCAGTCAAATGGATGATGAGTGGATATAAAGTTAAGGAAAAACCAGCATCAGCTTTGGAAAATAGGAAGGGTGCCACACATATGCCAGTACGTAAGGGAGTATGTATTTCATATACGCTGGAGGCAACGAACAGAAGGTACCATTTAGACTGCTCACAGCCGTCCTCATGACAGAGAAAAAGTCCATAGGAAGTAGACAAGTTCAACTGTTCTGGTAAGAGTGACTAATTTGGAGGGATGAAGTCCTTAGGATAAGAAACCTCAACCATCCAAATGCTAGCTCTGCTGCTAGGTTTTCTCCATGTGCTGGGAAAGCCCCTTAGGAAGAGGTTTGTCTCTACAACAAGACACCCTTCCAATGCCGGAGACCTTCCCAAGCAAGACTACCTCAGAGGTCCTAGGCCAAGAAATGATGCCCCGGATACAAACAAGAGCACTTCGTAGATATGGGAGTGGAGCGTGGAATACATGTTCTTGGCCATCACAAAGAGCCACCACGGCTGATAATCTTACGACAAGAGAGAGGCTAGCAAGGAAGGGATGCAGCACAAGGATTTCGTTAGAGTTTATGTGGCAGCTTCAGACATGAGGAACCACAGGCCCAAGGAAAACTAGTTTATGCTTGGGTTCAGTGAAGAATGGAGATATTTGATGGAAGTGCAATAAAGTCAAATGCTAATAAACTGAGGAGGGAAAACAGTAAGACACATCTCTTTGCATTTCTTTTGGCTTCTCTATGCATTATTATTTTCACAGGATATGAGGCAGATCCCTCTGGAAGGCAGGTCTCCAAGGAAGCAAAGAGTAACCTTTGTAAGTTCAATTGTTTTGAGGAAGAGATGTTCTAGTTTCCATGGCACGCCTTGAGGAACAGGGATTCCAGTCTCTATAACATCTCTGAAAAGGTAAAGGAACAGAGGATACACACCAGATGGTAGAAAGAGAAAATCTGCTTTGGAGTCTATTTAGTCTCCTTTAGGTCAAAGAACTTACCATGTGTTGCTGCCGTGAGTTAAAGGTGCTGTGTTCTGAGCACCACAAGTTGTCTATTCTAAGAAATGTGATGATAAATACACTAATTTGTACCTCAGAATGATCCTAGGACCAGCATGCTTTAACAGGATTCACAGTATAGATAGAAAAACATAGATGCACTGATCCTAGATGCCACCTGTCCATTCATACCAGGGTGTAAGTGCATGGGCAGTTCCTGGCACTGGGTTATAAGCAGAGGTATAACATTTTTCCTGGGTTGGGGCTTAAAGCAGACAGGTGCAAAGCCCGTTTCTCTGGATTTGGTGGGCTGGAGAGAGAAAACTCAAAGCCCCCAGGGCTGGTGAGATGGGTCAGAAGGTGAAGGTATCATCATCTTGAGGAGCCTGATGACCTGTGTGCCTGTGGACCCTCACAGTGGAAGGAGAGGAGGTCATACCCAAGCTGTCCTCTGATCTCAACACAGATTTTATGTAATGAGCATTTTTCTATCCCGCCAGCCAACTCCCAAATAATGACAGAGACTTCATACTAATTATGAAAACTCAGCCTATAGCTTAAACTTGTTCCTAACTAGCTCTTATAACTTAAATTAACACATTGTATTAATCTACATTCTATCACATGGTGTCAGCTCTCTTCCATCTTGCACCTCCTGCTTCCTCTCTGTGCCTTCTGGTTTCTCTCTCGCACCTAGATTCCTCCTCCTCTTTATCTCCCTGGAAATCCTGTCTATACCTCCTGCTTAGCTATTGGCTGTTTAGCTTCTTATTACACCAATTATGACAACATATACAGTCTAAAAATATCCTATAACACTTGTGCATGTGCGTGCTTGCTCTCTCTCTCTCTCTCTCTCTCTCTCTCTCTCTCTCTCACACACACACACACACACACACAGGCTGCTGGATCATCAGGGGAGCTGGAAAGAGAACGCCCTGTGGTCAGCCAGCCTGAGGACCTCAGAGTGAGCAGGAGATCACCTTTTACCTTTCTAGTCCCATGTAAGAGGATGATGACGTCACCCACTGGACCAGAAGAAGAATGACAGACTGACAAAGGTTGGTGTGAAAAATCTCCTTCAAAGACAAGAGAGATCAAATGTAGGCTGGCCACAGATGTCCCTGAGTTGAAAACTTCTAAGAAACAGTGGTGTGACATCTGCTACAATGCAATTTAATCATTAGAAGATTGTGCAGGGAATAAATCTTTATAAAGTTTGATAAGTGCATCATCACATGTGCATGTACATGTATACATCACAGAATGACCCTAGAACAGTTCGACAGACTCAAAATAGATGAACTAGTAGAGAAACTAAAAATTAATGTCAGCTTAAGGTAAAACTGCTTGCATTTATCAGTGAGAGAAACACGTCTCCTTTCCTCACTGAAATTATTGCTAGCTTGAGCAGAAGGACTGCATTTGCTGTTTGTGACATCCTAGTGTCCACACCTGGCATGCCATAGCTGTGATCTTTGGCTTTCGTGGCTAGAGGAACTGAAGCTCTGCCTCCCGGAGTCATCCAGAAAGGTAAACCTGAGGGAAAGAGGTGTGCCATATTCTGCCCTTTATAATGCTAGTACCCATGTCCTTGCTTCGCCTACCAATTATGTAAGTGTTGCTAATGTTTGGTAGTAAATTCCCACCTTCGGTGACATCCATCAGTTGTACTTAAGAAGGCAACAACACGTGCATATTTGGGCTTCAACGAATGAGCTTAGAATTCATGAAAGCCTTTCAATGGTTTAAAACTTCACTATCTGTGTTTTTAAGTGTGTTGATATGAGAGATTACTTTTATAGGTGTAACAGTTATATCACTTTCAGCAATGTATCACATAGCAATGGAAACACTGGGTAACATTTCCAAACATCCGTTTTGGAAATGCTCTGTTACCTCATAATGCGGCTGATGGGGCATTCCTGCCAGGAAAAAGGAAAGCATTAGCTGGGCTGTTTTCAGGAGTGTTCGGAGCAGGGTGGGGGAGTTACTACCCTCTCTCTCTTGTGTTTGCCTCATGAGCTTTCCTCTTAACACGAGCCTTTTATTTCTGGCATCCTTGAGATACTTGTCAGTGCTGTGAATTAATTTGAGTAACAGTAAATCAAGCAACCCTCGGCTTGGCTTCACTGTGCACACTTCACTCGGGTGAGCTTTTGAAAGTGAGCAAACTGTGTGTTGCTGTCACCACCCACCTTCTTTCTGAGTCAGGTGAAAATACCTGTCTTCTATGTACACCTGAGCCAGTTTGTGCCAAATGTCAGTAAAGTGTGACATCTTTATCAATTTAAAAAGTAATTCATAGTTTACCATATGTGTACGGTATGTTTGTTTATATATCCCATATGCATACATGCATGCACCTATGTAAGTGTGTGTGTGTGTGTGTGTGTGTGTGTGTGTGTGTGTACGCGTGCGTGCGTGCATGTGGGTGTGGGTATGTAATAACAGAATTGACATCAAGTGTCTTCTTCCATGGCTGGCCACTTTACAAACTGAGATGGGAGCTCTGGTAGAAACTCGAGTTCACTGGCTTGGCTACTCTAGCTTGCCAGCTCGAGGAAACCCCCTCTCTACCCTCCACATTGAGATTGCTACCCCACACTCCCAGTTTTATTTGGGTTCTGGGGATTCCAGTCCTTCTAGTCCTCATTCTTGCATGGCAAGAACTTTTCCCACTGAGCTATTTCCTAAGCTTTATTTCTTTAGGTGTTTTCTCTCTTGGGGGTTGAATTATGCACTCATCCATGGGCATAGCCATTAGGAATCGTTTTATTGCTTTTTTCACTTAGCAGAATCATAGTAGGAGGTTTTCCCCTAGGGCCCATGACCTCTCTAGGCTACGGCTCTTGCCCGAATTAAGTGTGTCAAGTATGGGTTTCATATCAAGGAGCAAGCCTTAAGCCCAAGCACAATGTGACCCATAACTGGAAAATGTACAAAATAAAGTATGGGTTCTGTATCAAGGAGCAAGCCTTAAGTTTAAACAAAATGTGACCCATAACTGGAAAATGTACAAAAAAAATGAAAATCTTTGGAGCATTAGGCCCTAAGTGGGATGGTTTGATTTGTTTTGTTTTGTTATCACACCTCTCTCCCCAGAACTCAGGAATATGCGTGGGAGAGAAGACAGAAAGATTGTAAGACCAAAAAGTGGTGAATAACTCCAAAAGAGCAGTACTTTCCAGACACAAGAAGGCTGCTGCACACGCAAACCCATAGAGACGGTGACAGCACACACAAGACCTGCATAGGTTCAAAATCAGAGACAACGCCAGTGTAGAGGGAGAGGTGAGTACAAAGGACCCCCCTGACCTAGAAGCTGGCTGCAATCAACAGCATCTGGGAGAAGGAAAAGCACTTTTCTCCAATGGAGGGATGCTCATATGCTAACTACACTCTGGAGCCGACCCCATGCTCACAACAAATCAAAATCCTTATATGTGGTGTGTGTGTATGTGTGTGTGTGTGTGTGTGTTGTTCAGTTGGTTTTAGTTATTTGTTTGGAGAGAGAGAGAGAGAGAGAGAGAGAGAGAGAGAGAACATGAAGTTAGTTGGTTGTGGAAATCTGTAAGGAATTGGGAGACGGGACCGAATATGATCAAAATATATTGTGTGGAACTCTCAGAAATAAACAAAACATAAAAAAATAATATTTTCCAAAGTATTTTTCTTTGGGATTTTCAGGAATGTGGTCCTATATTTCAGCTGGAGTGTTTACAAAGTTTTAGGAAAGTAAATCAACATTATAGAAAGGCTATAGAAATAAGACCTGAGCGTACCCAAGACAACAACACACACAAATGGGAGAAATGTGAACTGTGCTGTAAAAACTTACTTCCGAAGCCAAAGCATTTGAGTATTTTAGAGAATCAAAACAACTAAAGGAAAAAAATGCACTTTTGCTTCTAAGCATACTCTCCAAAAGGTATTAGATGTCAGAAAAAT
Source organism: Dicrostonyx torquatus (assembly GCA_028555095.1). Classification (NCBI taxonomy): domain Eukaryota; kingdom Metazoa; phylum Chordata; class Mammalia; order Rodentia; family Cricetidae; genus Dicrostonyx; species Dicrostonyx torquatus. The sequence continues at coordinate 3,510,635 of JAQHUG010000167.1, forward strand.
CAATATCAAATAAAATTGAATATACTATGGATTCTATGAATGAGACTCATCTCTGACTCTGGTGTGTGGCAAAATCCAAGCAGTTTCGTTATTTCATAGTGGCCTAGTATTATTTTAAAGACCTTGACTGGGGATGCTGGAGATACGCCTCAGCTCTGAAGAGCACATACTGCTCTTCCAGGGTCCCCAAGGCCAGCTTCCAGCACCCATGTCAGGCAGCCGACAACCACCTGTAACTGCAGGTCCGGAGACCCAGCCCCTTCTTCTGGCCTCCACAGGCACTTGCGTTCACATACACATACGCACACCCAGACACACACAGATTCATATCATTTAAAGTTAAAAAAAATTAATCTCTTTTAAAGACACAAAGTGGGGCATTGAGAGCTATAGATGTGAAACCTGGTGCTACTGTGAACTCACCCTTCTCCATTCTGGGATTCTGTTCCCTCACCTGCACTGAGTTTGACCAGATCCTTTGCCAGGTCTCTTTCTGCTCTAGGAGCTGCTGCAATCTCTTTTCCTAAATATGCATATGTGATGTCAAAATACTTTAATATGTTTCCAGAGCAGAACGTACTTATTTCCTCTAATATGTGCTTAATTAGCATCATTAGATAAATATTAAAGTAACTAATGAGATGATTGTAAAAGAAGCTTTGATTTTTATCCTTATGCTTGCTTGCAAATCACTTGAAAATAGTTAAGAAATCTGCAAAGTAGTTAAAAGTATTGTTTTTATAAAACTCTGAAATCACTCATGAACAGTAAATCTCAAAATTGTGAAATGTCTCTGTACAGGTCTAAGCCAGAAGGGGTCCCAGTGTTAAGAGGGGAAGTGAACACCTCCATCCCTAACCTGGAGTTGATCTCCAACTGAGAACCACTCACAAAGGAAAAATTAGTTTTCTTCAATGGAGTCTCACTGGGTATGCAAACCACTCTTAAGGGCAGGCCTCGCACCCAACATTGGATGGCCAACACCAAATGAACTGAAAGGTATTTTTGTAGAATATATTTCTGAGGTCTCTATTGTGTTCCACTGGGCGATACAGCCACCATCACACTGTTTTCATACATTTTGAAACCAAGATAATAAATAAAAAGCAAAGAAATCGTGAAATTTTTCACCCAGTTTACTGACTACTGTAATGTTTTCATTCTCCTTGAAGAAATGGAGGTTGAGGCTGCTAGTGAGCTCATATCAAAATCACTTCCAAACTGGCAATTATTTTATGGTGATTTTGACCAGTATAGACTTTCTGTTTGGGGAGCCAAATATTTTCAGACACCACAGTTGTAGTTTCCTTCCCATTATGGATATCCACGCTTCAGTAATAGGATAGTCTTTTTATTATATTTTCAAATCCATGCATACATACATTTCTTCCTTCCATGGTAAAGCAGTGGGCTCTTCCAGGTGAAAGAAAGCAATCAGGATAAAGGGTCAGATTTAGGCATTTAAACTGAAGATATTGATGCAGTTATGCCAAGACAATGGTCCACAGAGAATACAAATCTGGGCAGAAAAATATAATGCCCCTCCAATGCCCATGCAACACCATGGATGTCTTGTGTCTTCTGGAAATAACATGTAACATATGGAACCAGGCTAGCCAGAGCCTCCACCAGTGAAGAAAATACTACATCCGTACTGCCCAGTATGGTACCCACTGGCCATAAAACAACTGAGAGTACTCAACTCTTCCCAGGGCTTTAGGGAGGAGATTAATCACCATTAAACAATGTAGAAATTGTAACGACATCATGAGTGATAGCTTTGATAGACAGCCTTTGTTAAGTCTGAGGGTTTGTGGCTTCAGTTGCGTGTTTGCTAGCTCTTAGGCTTTCTGCGAGCACACTTTGGTGGTGTTCTGCGAGTAAAGGAAGCTACCAGGGGCAGTCAACTGACCACTCTCTGTGCTGGCAGCCATGCACAAGGAGCTACCCAGAGACAACCACACTCTGTTGCAACGGACATCATCAAGGGAGCTGTTGAGACCCTGATGTCTGCTTCAGGTGGTCTTGTTCCAGTGTGGGATGGATGTAGTGACAAAATCTACACTCCAGGCAGCACAAGTGCCGGTCAGCTTCAGGATGACCTCAGCTGCCACTACCCAGAGTGTCCAGCATTTCTATTGCCCCAGAACCTTACAGAAGTCATCTGTCTTCAATCCTTCAGTTGGGTTTGAGGGTTTAAACAGAGACGAATTTTTCCCTAAGGACTCAGAAAAAGTTTGCGATTCTCAGCTGCAGTTGGTATTGAGAAAATAAAAAGCTGTGCTGTGATTGGTGCGAGTTAGAATCATCACATTTACATGCCACGTTCACAACACACTCACGGGCAAACACACCTCACACACACACACTGGCTACATATCCAGGCTAACCAGTCTGCTTGCCTCGCTTTGTAAGTTAACTCTAGGAAGTCTTCTGTAAGACCTCGCTGCCATTGCAACATTAGGACCCTAAAAAAAGGCTTTCTCCCAAATCTTTTGTCTTTTGTGCACTTGGAGCCCCCATCATGAGTAGAACAGGCTGAACCCATAGCACAAAGAGACAGCAGAATCATTGACCTGGGAAGCAGCCCTGGACTGTGGAAATGAAGTTGCCAACAGCCACAGTACTGATAGTCTCAATAGCGGCCACGAAACAGATGAAGAGCTCGAGAGCCACCATGGGCAGAGGCAGCTGAGATCGTGAAGGATGAAGAAGGCAAGGACTAGAGAACGGAAGGCAGAGGCTCTAAAGAGCTAGAGTTGAGAGGGCTGCAGGTCTTGCACACTAGAAGAGTTCTAGGGACCCGAGTCTTGTAGGCAGAAGACTTGATACTCAAGTTCCGACGACTGTTACACACGGTGCTGCTTGGTGTGAGGTTTTAATCCTCGGGGCTTGAGAGTCAACACTAATCATTGCCTCCCGCTTCATCGCTATCTGCCATTACTGTCAGGGATCACTGATAGTCAAGGCTCAGAGCAATAAACCTCTGCCCTCAGAACCTTGAAGTATATGTCCCCAGCCTATAGAGCTTGGAGCATATGTCTCTAGTTCCCTGGACATAAGACCATGAGCCTCTAAGTCAATTATTTTAGCCCACATGCACCCAAGGCCCTAAATCTCTGGTGGCAGTAACTGTGAATGACCTGAATGCTTGTTTCAGCCATATCATATCGAGCAGAACATACAATTTATTTGTGCTGTCTATGGTCACTAATTGAACAAAATTAATCTAAATGAGCTAGTAGAGGTTTAATATTTTTATCAACACATTCATGTTCCATCCATTTCTGCAGCCATTCCTTTTCTGTTACATGGTGTACATTCCAAAAGCAACAAGTAATCTTGGATATCGAAAATTCTACAGGACTTGGCCATGCTCACTACGGCATACTGTAAACAATGAGATCTCATTGAATGCCAACATTTCTACCCAGAACTGCATGCAACTCAGAGCCAAAATTACAACATAATTGTAAACAATTATGAGTTTCTTCCTACATGGAAGGTGTATTAATTTACATATTGTGAGATTAGCTTATTATTCTTGTTGCTGTCTTATGCAAAAAAAAAGTGAGAGTCTACAGAGTCTAGGAACTTGCTAAGATAAAATATCCTCTTTAAAAAGCACTTGAAAGATTGCTCAGTGGGTAAAGATGCATACCTACCCAGGCTGACGGGCCTGAATTTGAACCCTGAGATCCACACAGTAGAGGAAGAGAACTAACACCTGTAGGTTGTCTTCCAACCTCCACAGGTGCGCTGTAGCATGTACTCACATGTGCACACACACACAGATGATAGACAGACAGACAGACAGATCATATTTTAAGCTTTTTAAGGAGACCTTGATTAAAATAGATGAGGAAGAGTTGAAATCCATTTCTAAACTACTATTATAGCTCACCCTTTTAAAGGAATACAGCATATGCAGAAGGCTCAGGAGAGGAGCGGAGAACCCTATCTTTGGCCTAATGAGACCTTTCTGAGCAGAGTGATGCTTGCCTGGGACTTGATAAATGAGTAAGATGTCATTACCTGCCACCTGGGAGGTAAGAAAGTATAGACTTGAAAAGCTGCATTTAATTTCCCATGCTGAGCTTCCATTATAGCTTTCATCTCTACAACGAGGTCTCAGGACTTCAGTGTGTGTAACGGTGCTCAGACCACTCTCACTCGGGGAGCTACCTCTTCTCTCAAAGGCACGTTCTTTTCGTACCCTCAGTTAAAGTCTTTGTCCTCTTCTAGCTTGGCACTTCCTTCATTTTCTTCTTTAATGAAAAATAGAGACATATTCAGAGAGAGCAAAAGAAGAATGAACACCTTCCAATGTTTCTTTTGCTAAGGTGAAAATTTGACTAAATCTGGCCCATTGTGTCATCAGAAAAATGCCTGGCTTGGTTTGTGTTGTATGCCACTCGCACATCCTAATGAGGGATTAGGGTCTTGGCAACATCTGTCTGAGAAGACGGAGAGATAACAGTGAAGCATTGGATAGCAAGAGCCTAGACTCTTAGCCCAGATCCGCCAAGTGTTTCTCTGTGTAAGTTGGAGGAGACAGCTTTCTGAGCCTCAGTTTTTCTCATGTCTCTGTGAGAGGCAGGAAGAAATGAGACAAGGGAAAGTCTGGGTAAGCTCTCAACTTCTGTGAATAATTCAAACCTGAGAAAATAAGTGCAAGGATTTTTTTAATTATGAAAGTATTTTTTAAGTATGAAGTAAAAAAAAAAAAAGTCTGGTTTTTGTAGTTGATCTGACTGAACCACGCCGACATGTCAGCTCACAAAACACATCTGCAGCAGTTTCACACAGCCAAATCACAAAGGATGGGAAGCTAGTGTTTGTAAATCATGTCCATTGTGACTTTATATTTAGAAGTGACAGTCACAGAAAACCTGACCTTCATAGGTTGTACTGTGATCTGAGATCAAGCCAAAGATCCGTGTGTCGGGACAGAGTCATTGCTCTTAGGAGTTGTCATGGTTCATTTTGAACTCTTAGGAATATCTCCACTTCTATCTCCCATTCTGCCCCACCTTGTCTCTCTCATGCCGTCAGTGTAGCCCCATCCAGAGCGTCATTAATTGATTATCTTTCTCTGGATGTCCACACTCACACGTCTGATTAACCTAATGCTGATGGTCTTAACCAGAGCAACATAGCAAGAAAACTAAACACAAACTCGGAACACTGTAAAAAACATGAATAAAACTGCTGTTCATTCTCAGAAGGCACACTAGACTATACAAAACCTCAAAGAATCTGCCCCTCCTAAGCCTCCCTGAACATAATACTAGAATGAAGAAATGAATTTATGAAAGTGATTGGGTATAAGTTTGATACACAAAAATCAATACTATCCCTGAATGCACCAACAAGCAGCACGAAAAGAAAACTTAAAAGAACCCCATCTCCAAGAATTTCAGAGACATAAAACCTTTACAGGTTCTTTCATTTTAAAAGATTATATTCTAAAGTCATAGGAATGGGTGGTATTCACATTATAGTGGTGGTTGTGACATCAATGAAAACTCTTCAATCTATATTTATACACAAAATCTGAAATTTATTGTATGCAAATTTTCCTGTATTAAAATAGATTTCTAGAACTATTTTTTTAAAAAAAAAATGATGGCTGGAGGAAAGAGATAAGGGGAGCCAGACATGAAAGGTCGCATCATGCATGACTCCATTAGAAGAGCTATCTAATACAAATAACGTTGTAGAAAAAGAATGCAGACGGACAGTTGCTTGGTTCTTGAAGAAAGGGAATGAAGTGAGGCTGGTTCTTGGATGAGTCTTACTTTGGAGTGAAGGCAAGGTTTCCGCAGCCACTTAGATGTGGTGGGTCCACGGCACCGAGGAGCACTAGAGCAACTGGCTGATTCACCGGAAATGTCTAATGCTGTCTTGCATGAGTTGCACCTCAACTCCTTTTTGCCTTAAAGAATGTTCAGTGAAAAAGTAGACACAAGTGTGCTTGAAGCTAGAGCTGCACATTGTCTAACTAGAAGCCTTGGTTGTCTGGACTTTGGCTGGGGCCTTCTCTGTGGTCCCCAATCCTGCAGAAAGTGTTTTGTGTACCTTTCCTCAAGAACGGTGTCTCCCCCAACCACAGAGCTAGATTCTCCACATCCCACCTTATAAAGTACTTTCCAAGGGTCAGACCCACAGACACCCGCTGCCCTTCGGAGCTAGGCAGTGGAACAGACCTCTAACCCCTAACTTAGAGTGTGAGATTGGAAATTATAAATCCTTCACATTTCTACCCCTCTAGCAAGCACCCCGCAATCGTTCTTGGCTATAGAGTGTAAATTATGAAATCCCAAGCACCTATACCTCCTGGACTAGGACAAAGGAGAAATCCTGAAGCAATCTCCCAGTAACTGGTGAAAAAATGAGGTCTCTACACGGACTAGCCAGCATTTACTGCTTTAAATATTCTACTTTAATGTGAATGTCATATATGTAAATGAAAGCCTAAGGTTTTCTTCCCAGAGTTCTGGAGTTCTCCAGCTTTCAGCCTATAATCCCCTCCAATGCTACATTCACTGGCTAAATCTAAGCTCACAAGTGGTTTGTGCCAAGAAGAGTGGTTTTTCCTTTTTTTTTTTTTTTTTAACAAATCGTATCTAAATTACTTCATAAGATTATGCTGCTATCTGCCTCCAAGCTGCTGTCAAGCCTTCAGCCAAAAGTCTTGCTAGGAGAAACAGAACAGGCTGAGCCAGTGGTCTCTAAGCAAAGAGTGGAGAAGAATGTATCCCCTGGGGTGGACACCCTGTGTCATGTTTTCCTCTCAGCGGTGGAGCAGTTGCCCTGACAAAATACACTTCCTATGTGGACTCGGTCTCTGCAGGGACTCAGACCTGGAACTATATCCCATCCGCTCACCTGAACTGCTGTTCTGATACGAAGGAGTAGCCCAGCATTTTTAGATGTCTCAGCGTGATCGTAATTTAAAAAATACTCTCATTTATTTAGGAAATGTTCTCTCAAATGTCTATTGGGCTATAGGACGCTCTACGTAGGCATATGCATGAAAGACTCAATTCTCACCCCACTTTGATATAATCATCTTTTGGGAGAAAATATCTTTTGAGATAATCGCCATAAAAACAGATTGCCACTCCAGAAGGAAATGGAAAATGTTATCATTCAGAGTGGGTCAGTCCCACCTGGGAGGGTCAGTGGGGTAATGTTGTTGTTGTTATTTTGCATTTATTCATCCTTCATTACTTAGAAAAATGCTATTAATTAACTACAACATACGTGGTGCTTGCTATTTCTTGTTCTAGATCCACAAGTTTGAATTAGATTAATTTGTGTGCTCTAGTCCCTTCTGTTGGTTCCAATATTACTATAAACCCTTTCCCATAAGGGTCACTTTTAGTGCACTTCAGATTTGATGAATTTTCTGTCTCATCGACACACGGACTAATATACCATTTAAATTCACTGATCAATATTCCTTGATGTTTATTTTCTATTTTGATATTCAGTTTATTTAAATAGTGCTTAAAGGATATTTTCTATCTGCAGTACATTAAAGATGTTTCTATTTATATTTCTTTCCATATGTAAGATTTCATAAAATTATAACTTGGATTTTTATAGCTTTTGAAATTACAATTGCTGTTGTTAAAGTTATTTCTACCAGAAATATATATTTTAATTTCCAGTAAAACTTTGCAAATCTCAATAGAACAGTTTGATCTTTTGTCTGTTTTTAATGAATAGTAATCTTAAATTTGTGCATATTTTCTATTATCAGTATTACTGTATGTCAGTTGTCTCCTTGTACAGTGGTTGGTTATGATTCTATCAACTGAAACAAAAATGCTTAGAAAGATCATTCAACTACAGAGCCTTTGATTTTAATCCAGAAGAAATAAAAATAATGATTGTCAAAATGGTGAAGGAAAAAATAACTCATTTTGTGTAGCTTCCAGGATTCATATTCATACAAATACTTACCACAAGATATTGAAATTCTTGTCTGGATCACTCAGGGAAATTTTCAATCTTTGGGAATTAATAACTATATATATTTACCTCTGAGAAGTGAACACCTTGGCCAGCTTGCCCCATTGACATTAAGTAACTTTAGCTTGAATATAGGACCATAAATATTTTGGATATGCTTCTACAGTTGTTAATGTATGTGGCTTTTAAGCATTTCTTATAAAGGAGTGACCAGTATTGTCTCATTAACATTCCTTGGTGCGGGACATCCTGAAGTACTGCAGCCAAGTTCACTCACTTGTGGATAGGAATGAGCCCTAGTCCTTCTCTTTTTCCCATCTATGATCATGTGTGCACCCCTTTCCAGACTCTCTACTGAAGAAAGGTCCTGAAGAGGTCACAGAGTGATAATAGTATCTTATACACCAGTGTTTTGTCTTTTGATTTACCCCTTTGGATCAGAATCTAAAACTGTCATGAAGAGCAAAGATGGGGAGGAAATATTCTGTTCATATGTATTCATTAGTTAAATTCCATTAAGGCAGCAAATGTTTCTAATTATATAGGTGTATGTATGTATGTATGTATGTATGTATGTATGTACACACGTATATATATATAATATATATAAACATAGATCATATACTTTTGTGTGTGTGTATATACTACTGTATACCTACACCACAAAAGACTACCTAGGCTATACTAGGTACTCAGTTAACTTTTTTTTTTAAAATTTTTTTTCCTTTTTTTTTATTGTTAAAAGAAAAATTTACATTTACTCCCCTTGTTCCCGGCCCTCCCGCTCCCCCACTACCCTACCTAATCAATAGGAAGCTAGTAAAGGATGTGTGTGTTTATTGAGAATAGGCAATTTGATACATCCTATGCAAACTCCTTTGATTAGTGTTCCCATTTTAAGGGTGATACTGAAGCAATCCTTATGAGACAGAGTGTGTTACCTACCTAGTAAAGTGGGAAAACAAGGCCCACTATTGCATAAAGAATGTTAGCAATTCTTCACAGATCAAACATTGGAGAGTAAAAAATTTGTCATAATGAAAAGGAATTTGCAGACAATCTAACCCAGTGCTCATTTTACTGGTGAGAGACAGACAGAGAGAGAGAGAGAGAGAGAGAGAGAGAGAGAGAGAGAGAGAGAGAGAGAGAGAGAAACCACCCAGCTTGCAGAACTGGCTTTCCAAAGTAGCAGGAGTTAGAGTTGGAGTTTAGACATGAACTTTCCATCCACTCTCCATCCTCAATGGAGGTCCCGGGTTCTGCTTCAGTGTCTCTTTGTCATTGCTTTGTTTGCTACAAGAAGAGAAACTTAGAAGCCACCTGCCACCGTTGTCCAGCCCCAAAAGAAAAGCTGTTTTTATAAATCTCATGCTGCAGGCCATCTACACAATACCTTCTGACACCCCCCCCACACACACACACACCCTGGAAACTTTGTCTGCCTTCCACGGCCCTGCATGCAGCTCTTGCCTTTTAAGATACTAGCTTTGTATATGGCCTTGAAAACTGGAATTTCTGCACTTGGCAGAGAATCATTAGGCAAAGAACAGAACATACTTTATTTTTTTCTTGTTTTAACTTGACTTCATTGTTCACCAAATACAGTTTGCTTTCTGTGAAGTTGAGTTGAGCACTTTATGACAGGGTTTAGCATTAAAATCTATACTCCAAAGATCTCTCTTTGTCCCTGTACCCTGACGGTCTGTCAAAGACGGCTCATGTGGATGGTTAAAAGCATGACTGCACTATTAGGTAATGCCTCGGGCTGGCTCTTGGCGTCTGTGCGTGCTGTAGAGGGCAAAGTCAACAAGGAGTGGGATCAGGAAGCAAAGATCAGGATGAGCAAACGTGAGCTTATGCCTCTGCCTAGGGCTGCTCCTGCTGCCCTTGCTGACTAGATTCCCCAGGCCGCCAGCATTCAGCCCTTCCTCTTTTCCAAGGCACACCCCTGTTTTGCATCTCAAGTAAATACTTCCTGATGGGTACTGGTACTTACTTATCTCCTTCAAAACTGATGGGGGGGGTGGGGTAGGGGATGGGATGGGGTGAGGATATCTGCCAATAAGAATTCCATAACTGGGGCTGGAGAGATGGCTCAGAGGTTAAGAGCACTGGCTGCTCCTCCAGAGGTCCTGAGTTCGATTCCCAGCAACCACATGGTGGCTCGCAACCATCTGTAATGAGATCTGGCGCCCTCTTCTGGCGTGCGGGCAAACATGGTGGCAGAATGTTGTATACATAATAAATAAATAAATCTTTTAAAAAAAAAGAATTCCATAACTGAACTGCATTTGTCATGTGTTAGATCGGTGTTTTACCAAGAAAGTGAAACCGTCATTCATGCAACATACTTGTTTACAGCAAATTCATTCCCACATTACGGAACTGGTGGGATGGTCGTACAAATTTCCAGGCAGATTTCCCTGCCTGACCCCAGCTCCAGAGCTTCATCTCAGGGTGACCTTTCTAGGGTCTAAACCTCATCCTCCTGCCCCTGCTAAAGCCCTCCCCCTCACACTGCTTGCCGGGTACAGAATGAAGAGTCAACAAATACACAGGTTAGATTGACAAATGCTTGAGTATCTGATTGCACCCAACCCATCCACCCATCCGTTCTCCCCCACCTCACACCATAAACCTTCTCCTCCGGTAAGCTATGCTTGATTGTTTATCTCTCCTGCCTTTTGTCCTAAACATGCTTCCAGACCTGTAATGGATTGGGGCTCAATTCAGCAATTTAACTAATTATATCTGCAAGAAACCGATTTCCAAATGAGGTTGGGTGTAGCTATGAATTTTGTGGGGGACACTATTCAACTTAGTACAAGATGAAAAGAATATGAAATGGCACATGCTTTGAGTATCAGCTAAGTGAATTTCATTTAAATAAAGTATTTTATATTACAATACGAAACTTGAAAATGCTCTCTTATAAATGTAAGCAAATAAATTTAGATTCTGGGAAAGGCAACACTTGGTAAAAATCTAATGTGTCTCCTCTAAGGCCAGGAGGAAAGCAAGGATGCCTCTTCCCCACGACATTGGGACATTGGCACTCACAGTTGTTCTGTATCCTCTTCTTTCATACCACAGTCTCACTTAAGGATGCCTGGTGGTCTCGGCCATATCTTCACCTCTCTACCAGACTCTGGAATCACTGATTCTTTCAGCAACTGCCCCACATTCTGAGGTGCGCTCAGTGCCTCCCTCTCAGATAAGTGGTTCCCACCTTGCTTTCATTGGCTTCGGTGTCAAACTGCTCTGTGGGTTTTACATTATGCAAACCAACTTCTCTACATTGAGATTCCTAGGTACTTACCAAGAAATTGTTAAAATCGGGTATGCAGTGCCATCCATCCTTTCCTCCTTGCCACCTCTTCTCCAAAATAATGCAATTAGGACTAGAGCGAGGGCTTAGTGGTTAAGAGCGCTGGTTGCTCTTGCAGAGAAAGGTTCAATTCCCAGCACCTACATAATGGTTCACAACCATCCACAACTCCAGCTCCAGGGAACACGACGCCCTCTCCTGACCTTCACCGGCACTTAGCACACAAGTGGGGGCACACACAGACACTAGCATGCAACACACTCGGCCATGAAAACTAAAGTGAATAACTCTTATAAAAACTGTAATCAATGTTCAGTCTTTACTCGTTTTTCTATCAGTAACCAAGATACTTTTGTCATCTCTAATACCTTTCACTCTCTCTGTTAGTCAGTTTTTCTTTTTTGAATTTTAGGATAAAGAAGGCTCATTCTTCCCTCAGTCCATTATATTTAATAATGTTTAGTGCTTTGAATCCTTTGGACTTCAATGCTTCACATTTTATGGTTATCTAGGGACAGGAGAACAAATGTGGCCCACAACTTCTCTCTGCATCATATAGCCCCTACAACTGAGAGTCAACATTTTTAAGAAGTCTGTCTCTGCTATTGATTTGCAGCTGTCACATAAAAACAGAAAGTTCAAGAACATGATAATTTATTCTCCCTGGACCACCTCCTAAGACTTTTGCTGATGGCATATGAAATTCCATGGTAGCAGATAAGTACTACAGGGAAATAAATCATGTATATTGGCATCAAAATAATCCTCTGTTCTAACTAACCAAGGTAAATGTAACCTGGTAAGAAATAAGTTTTAAAGAGGAATATGTTGTTATTGATGCTAAAACATTCATAAAATAATCCAAAAATAAATTTGTCTTCATAAGTTACAATGCATGTGCTTATTCCTACATAGAACACATATGGCATTTACATGATCAGTGGACACTGCCATAGATTATACAGTTAAATATACCCACATAGATGGGGAATTATAAACATTTTCTTCAACTTGATCATTCTTGAACTGACAACATCAATAGTCTCTACTCTAAGGTACTAGGAAACACTATTGGGTGTGATGAACGATGAGAATGAATTATTCTAGTATTGTTGTATATGTGGGGGAAAAAACAAGCAAAAAAATTAAAAAAGCAAAAAGAAAGCTGAAAACGTTCTTCAATGGAACTCAGCATACTGCCACTATTGCATATGTGCACTGCTTACTGGTTTGTTTTTAAGATAGAGGATGTAGCAAGTATAGGGAAAACTTGACAGTGGATACATATGGCATCAGCCCTCTGTAGTGCCAGCATCTCAATTGTCTATACCCTCAGGGTCAGTGGATACATACAGCATCATTCCTCTGCAGTGACAGCATCTCAGTTGTCTATATTCCCAGGGTCATCAGATACATACAGCATCGGCCCTCCACAGTGCCAGCATCTCAATTGTCTATATCCCCAATATGAGCGAATACATATGGCATCAGCTCTCTACAATGCCAGCATCTTAATTGTCTATATCCCCAGGGTGAGGCACTGGAAATCCACTGTACCTCTGAGGTCTTTTCCCCTAAGCTGTAGAATCCTGCTCTACCCATAAGAAAAATATCTGAAAAACCTGATCATGGGTCATTCTGACCAGTACTATACAAATTCCCATGGTCCTCAGAAACAAGGAAGAGCTGAGAAACTTTCACGAACCAGAGGAGCTAAGGGTATGTGACAAGTGTAATATGGGACTTGATAGCATTGAGGATGATATCAGGAAAAGATACTGGACCCCAAATAAAGCACAGACTTCATAAGCCAGCAGTATAGGCATTGCTGGCTGGTGGGATGTGCCAGTATTGGTTTGTTGGGTGTGGTGCCTGTGCCAGGCTAACTCATGATGGGTTAGGGAAATGCTGCATGACACTAACAACAGGGGAAACTGATCAGAAAGTAGAACTCTGGGTGCCTCGTGTCTAAAATACCAATTTTTTAAAAGAAATAAATGTATTAAAATGTACATTTTTTTCAGAGTAGAGGAACAGCTTAATGACTCTTCAAACTTGGGCCCTCATTCTTGCCCAACCACATAAAGTCAGGGACAATAGTGTGCATGAGCAATTTCAATGCTCCTGTATGTCAATGCACACATCCCTTAGCACACTTACACAAACAAACACATATCTTGGTTTATACAAATCTACACTCACATATACAAACTCACACACATACATCACACTCCCATACATAAGTCACACTCAAACACATATGTCACATATATCTCCTCTCTCTCTCTCTCTCTCTCTCTCTCTCTCTCTCTCTCTCTCTCACACACACACACACACACACACACACACTTTTAAAATTCCCCTAAATCTTGCAGAAACAAGATCGATGATATATCAACTTCCAGGACCTTGGTTTGAAAGGAAATAAACATTAATCGACTCATGAAAAAATCTCAAGTTGAACACATCCTGAGACCATTCCAGATGAATAAATGTAAATCTGTTTACTCCTACTCGGTGTGCGAGTATCAATATTTGCACTGCTGAAGCACTTTAACAGATAAGAAGAAAGAAATACACACTGAGAACCGTGTCTGTGTCAGGCAGCCAACATTCCTGTGTCTTCTTTCATCTTCTCTCTCTTGTAAAGTGGCCGCTAGAAAGCTCATTGTTCAAGTGAAGGAGGGTCCAAGAGGCTGAAGCATGTTCCAAATGTCATGTTGTTACCCATCAGAAACAGCCCTCTCTTCCTCCTCTCCTCCTCCTTCTTCTTCTTCTATTTCTTCTTCTCTTCCTCTTCCTCCTTCTCCTCTTCCTCCTCATCCTTCCTCTTCCTCTCCTCTCTTCTCTGATAATTTGTTCCTCTGCCTTCTTTCCTCAGAGATGCCTCCTATGGAATGTTAGGCACAAAAGCCTTGCAAATTACCGCATGAGTAGATTCTACACCCCTTGCTTATGCTATGACTGATACAGATGTCTGAAAGTCAGATGAGTGCCCAAACAAAGGCATGTTCTGATTCAAACCGTCAATTGAGCAAGGAGCATCTGAGCAGCCTTTCAAAGCTCCCCTCCCGGTGAGCTCTCAGGTTCCCCTTCCTAGGTCCCAGGGGCTGCCCTGGAGAATGTTCTCCCTGCTTTGGCAGCTTGGCAGGTGCCTTGCTTCTGCTGCTGGATGTTCTATGCCAGAATCATCCAGGGCAGAAACCTGTAAGGCACATTGGTAATGCTAGTAATAACGTATCAAATTCATATAGTCACTTTTGCCAAATGAAACTTAATTAAGCACAAAAGTGGGTTAGTGCAATGAAACGCACGTGTGTTCTTTAAAGTCATGCATGCCTTGGGGTATTTGGAAAATACCGTAAATGCGTGTTATTGCAGGAATCTTGTTATCAGCCAAAAAGAAGTCTTTAGATCCTGAGAATATGTTTTGCAATATGTGAGCATCTTGGAATCTCAATGGGAATGTGTCAGTTTATCTTCATGAGCTAAACTACATTTTGCGCCTGGGCCAAGGCATGATCTTCCCCCTTAGCAATCACAATACAATGAGCTTTGCTGCTTTCAAGTTTCATCTGCGCCTGCAAATGCACACCAAGTTTTCCAAAGATCTAGGTAACCAACAGGCTTGCTGTGGTTATTTTCATTCTAGCTAAGAGCACTAATTGCCTTTGAACCCAAGCACTTAGTTCAGATTTCCTTCTTAAAACTCATAGCTAGTTTAATCTTGAGGGCAATTAAAGATCATCTTACTCAACTCTTCCTCTTACTGAATGCAAAAGTGGAGGCCCAGATGGGTGACTAGTGACAGAAGAAATGGGACTGTGGTAGTTTGAATATTTAGCCTCCATAATCTCATAGAAGTGGCACTATTAGGAGGTGTGGCTTTGTTGGAATGGGTATGGCCTTGTTGGAGGACATGTGTCATTGCTGGGGTGGGGGTGGGGCTTGGGCTTTGAGATTTTTTTTTTGCTTAAACTTCACTCAGTGTCACAGTTGACTTCCTGGTGCCTGCAAGACGTAGGACTCTCAGCTACTTCTACAGCACCGTGTCTGCCTGCCTGCTGCCATTCTTCCTGCCATGATGAATATAAACTGAACCTCTGAAACTGTAAGCGAGCCACCCCAATTAAATGTTTTCATTATAAGAGTTGCCAGCTAGGTGTGGCACACACTTTAATCCCAGCATTCAGGAGGCAGAAGTAGGTGGATCTCTGTGAGTTCAAGGTCAGCCTGATCTACAAAGTGAGTTCCAGGACAGGCCAGGGCTATATGGAAAGATCAAAAGAAACAAACAAACAAAAAAAGAGTTGCAGTGGTTATGGTGTCTATTTCATAGCAATAGAAACCCTAACTAAGACAGATATGCAGGGAGTTTTATTGGATAAGCTTACAGCCCTTGTGCGAAAATGGCAGTACATACAACTCACTCCAAAATCCACACTTGGATTAAAAAACCCCTTAGATTATTTCCACCCCAAATAATCTTTATGGAGTCTTGTACAAGTAATGGATCCAGAGAAGAGAAACCTACCCAATTCGAATCAGAGGGGAGTGTCTTACCCAGGATGAAGTTATATATGTATCCCAGAGTGTTTAGACTGTCATAGGTCTCCTTGCCCAGACTGTGGGTCTGAGTATCTTATACTCCCAGCTTGAACTCTGAGCTACAGGTTCCCTTCTCTTACCCATCCCCACACTGCTGTCCTGTACCACTCTAGCTCTGTTACCTCCCTGGACTTCCACATCTTCCTTTGTAAGAACAGAGGATTGGGTTGAATGGTTTTGATGCTGCTCTAGTTCAGACTATCCATGATTTGTTAAAAGAAATACTTTACATTCCTAAAATGGAGAAAGACTCTATGTTAGGGACTGGAAGGTGACTCCGTGGTCAATGGCACTTGCTGCTCCTTCAGAGGACAGATGCTCAATTCCTAGCATCCACATGGTGCCTCACAACAATCTGCAACTCCAGTTCCAGGGGAGCCGCACCTTCTCTGGCTTCTGCAAGTACCAGGCACACAAGTGATACACATACATACATGCAGGCAAAACACCCACACACATAAATAAAAGTATATCTCTTTTTAAAAATCTATACCAGAAATGACAAGGAAAGACTGTGGGGTTATTCCTGATAAATGGGAGCTGTTCTAGACTGGATATTTACTTTTTGCCAAATTTTATACTTGCAAATCATTGATCAAAGACTTTATTCCTGGGCCTCAGAAATGCGATAAATAAACTTAAATTTTCCATTAGGCAGCCAGAGTATGCCATTGTCATAGCAACTCAAACAAGCTAATATAGAGGCCAAAAGGTATTTAAACTCAATGCAAATAATTGTAGGATCATACTGCAGGATGACATGTTCTTCAGGCGCTGTTGGGTCAGCGGATTCTCAGAACAGAGTATATGGAGATGAGAAATGCAGTCATTGTTCAACTTACTGAGATTGGGAACTAAACCCAAAATTAGATAGTAAGAAGTTTAGAGGAAAAGGAACAAGATATACAGTTTATCCTTAATTTTGTAAAGAACAAAACTGTAGCCATGTAGTTAGACAGACAGACATATGAAGCCAATATGGTAAAATGCTAGTAACAGAAGCATGCATGCTCTGCTCTAGTTTTGAGTCTGTTGTATAAGTTTGAAGCAACTTCATACAAATAGCTGTTGTTATTTGTTATCTAAGCCATGCAGCTGACTACCACACTCCATTCAAGAGCAAGGTGGCCATCTAATGCCATGACATCCTTTATGCATAGTTAGCACAAAACCAAAATTTCAATAAATACCATCTATGAGAAGGGTCACCTCAGAAGACCTCCCTGCTTGATTTGGGGGTGACTCTCTGCCTTCAGGGCCTTGCTATCAGTCAGCTATCAAAAATAACTTTCCACGATTCTAAAACATATATGGGGCCTGAGGTGATGACTCAGGGGATATAATATTTGCTATGCAAACATGAGTACCTGAGCTTGAATCCCAATAGCGCAAGCAAAGCCAGACATGGCAGCACATGTCTGTAATCCCAATGCTGCAATGCAAGATGGGTAGCCAGGACAGAGGAATCTTTGCCAGAAGCCTTAGCTCAGTGGACAGAGTGGCAAACAGTAAAGAGTTGTCTCAAACTAGCTGGAAGGAAAAGACTGTTGTCCAAGGTTGTCATCTGACTTTCACACTTGCACAAACATGAAATGTGGACACACACACATGCACA
Source organism: Dicrostonyx torquatus (assembly GCA_028555095.1). NCBI lineage: Eukaryota > Metazoa > Chordata > Mammalia > Rodentia > Cricetidae > Dicrostonyx > Dicrostonyx torquatus. The sequence continues at coordinate 3,528,169 of JAQHUG010000167.1, forward strand.
CACACAATATATACATCCACCAAAAAGCACAATGAAAAACAAATAGCTGTTGAATGCAGAAATACCCTCAACTCTGAGATTCCATCTTACACCTGTAAGAATGGCCAAGATCAAAAACACAGATGACAACTTATGCTGGAGAGGGTGTGGGGAAAAGGGAACACTTCTGCATTGCTGGTGGGAATGCAAGCTGGTACAACTCCTTTAGATGTCAGTGTAGCGATTTCTCAGAAAATTAGGAAACAACCTTCCTCAAGACCCAGTAATACCTATATTCAAAAGATGCTCAATTGTGCCACAAGGACATGTGCTCAACTATGTTCATAGCAAGATTATTTGTCATAGCCAGAACTTGGAAACAACATAAATGCCCCTAGACTGAAGAATGGATAAGGAAAATGTGGTACATTTACACAATGGAGTATTACACAGCAGAAAAAACAAACAATGACATCTTGAATTTTACAGGCAAATGGATGGAGCTAAAAAACATCATTTTGAGTGAGGTAACCCAGACCCAGAAAGACAATTATCACACATACTCACTCATAAATGGTTTTGAAACATAAAGTAAAGAAAACCAGCCTACAAATTACAATTCCAGAAAACTTAGACAACAATGTGAACACTAAGAGAGACTTACATAGATCTAATTTACATAGGAAGTAGAAAAAGACAAGATCTCCTGAGTAAATTGGGAGCATGGGTACCTTGGGAGAGAGTTGAAGGGGAGGAGAGAGGCAGGGAAGGGAGCAGAGAAATATGTAGCACTCAATAAAAATCAATAAAAAGAAAAAGAGGCCGTAATCCACATGTTTTCTGTCTAAAGAAAACAACAAGTTGACTATTGTCGCTCCAAGTATAAACAGTCAAAAGGTCTCACCGGAACACTCTGAGAGTCCTGACTGATGGTTGACTAGTGAGGCTCATGGCAGCGCTCTACTTATAGTCCAGAATCATAATGACCATTTATCCTTTTCTCCAAAACACACCATTAGGGCGTGTTGTTCCTGGCCTCCCAGAAGTGTGCTCCATGAGCTCAAAGTGGGCCTAACTGTGCACGGAGGACAATTTACACACACATCACCATCCTTGGTGCTCTTCATGGATGAAATAAATCCCAGCCCTATCCTTGGTCACTTTGAGAATGCATGAATTCATGAAAAAGTATCATCAGTAAGTCATTCACAAAATTTAAAGCACTAGGTATTGCCTAGGGAGTTTGGAGATGTTGACATGTGTTTTCATCTACAGAAATAAGTAAGCCCTAAATCTAGGCCCTGCCCACAGGAAGCTTGTAATTGGGTTGCCATGTCAATGAACAGACTAGGATGCTGTAGGCGGCCATACAAGGGGTCTCCACAGAGCCCAGAGGGTTCGTGTGTTCCATTTATATTGGCAAGAAATAATCTTGATTATTTAACTACGATGAGCAACCCCAAAGTGCTGCATTCTCTCTTGCCTCCAAGCCTATGGTACCTGTTGCTCTTCTGTTGAGAATATTCTTATCTTCAACCTTACCATAAAGTGGTGCCACTTTCCACCACCCAAACAACTTCATTTATTTTCTATTGATGTCATGATTTACTACTGAAAAGACTGCCCAAAGTCCTTCTGTCTTAGTCTACAATAGATGGCCTTACTTGTTCTTCCAGGCATTCTCTCTGCTCCCAAAATTCTGCCTAGCTATTGGCCATTCAGCTTTTTTATTAAACCAATCAGAGTGACAAATCTTCACATTGTAAAGGAATATTCCAGAACAATGACAAGAGTTCTGAGATCATATAGCCTGGATTCAAATACTGGGGCTGTCACATACAAGCCTTGAGTCCCAGGTCAAGTTAGTTAACTCCATAGCGCCCGCATCTCCTAAGGGTTTTTAATCTCATGTTGTCACTAGCCAATTCTCAGGGAGATGCTGCCTTAACTGTAAATGAAGAAACTTAGTGTTTGAGATCCAATAACTAACTTGACAAAATAGACCAAGGAGCAGAAGCTGAAAGGCAAACCTAGGAGTGTGGAGGACACCCTTTGAAAACATAATGCTGACCTTCTCAACCAAGCGATTGCAAGATTTCTTTCACCATGGGAGTGGAGTGTGAGCAGAAAAAGTCGGGTCTGCCTTTCTGGAAGTGGGCAGGGAGAAATGCCACAAGATTGTGAGTTCAGACCACTCCTTCCCATGAAAGGGGCTTCCAGGAAGGGAACTTCAAATGGACAGTTCTAAGAAACTGCTTGAGGACCATTTGGTTACATTTTCACATCATATTTAGTGATGAGGTTCAAAGTATTTTTCAAGTCTCTTTTCATTTCCATTTTGAGTAGGAAAGAGAAAGAAATGAAATGTGCTGGCAAGGGTGCCATGGCCACTGCTTCAGTGGCTTGGGATGTGTCCTCCACTTTCTAGAGTACAGGAAGGCTGGGAGTAACACAGAAACCCGTGAGGGTTTTTATGGTTGGACTAGGAGGCAGGATAACACGGAGCTTAAAATCTTGAGTTTTTGACTTAGGCAAAGCTGAAATTCCTAGCATTGTAACCCTGAAAACTGAATCAAGTGTTTTCTAGGTTCAAGGTAAAGTCGGGTGTCCCAAGTCAAAGGGACAATTCAGAAGAGAGGGAGCAGCATAAGATTACAGAATAAGTATGTCCTAAGACAGTTTGTACCCTCCACATGGCCACACCCCTAAAGAGGGCACTGGTACCATCACTTGTATTTATTATGATAGTGTCTATTTTTCTCTCAACACTGACCCCAAATCCTTCTTTGGTAAACACTGCTGTAACTTTTAGCTTATCTGTTTGTTCAGAGTTTTAAGGACTACACTTGAATATTTGGGTTCAATTTTCCTTCACTTGCGCAGCCACCGTTGTGAACAGCCTTTCAAAATCAATTTCAAAATCTCCTTTCAAAATCAATTTCCCCTATCAATCACTCAACAACAGAGGTCTGTATTTTAATGATACTGGTTTTTCATCATTTCTGAAAGTGTCATTCCTACCTAGTTTGTTTTGCCAGGTGACGGCACTTTATGAGATGTGCTGTGGGTAGCTGGTCTTGTAGGATTTTTTAATCTACCCAGGGCTTTGTCACTGATGATAAAGAGGGAGCCTGCATGTGGAGGGGACAGAAAGTGAGAATTCTAGGAATGGAGCCACACTGGGGGAGGGGGTAAGGGGGGCTTGTCACAATAAGAGTGCATCGCTACTCGGGAGCCTATGGAGATCCACTTTACATCTATTGGCCTTCCAAAATGAGACCTTAGGTCCCTGCTTGATTATATGGTATTGGCTGAGTTCCTGGATGTAACAAGAACCTAGAGCTTCCTGGCACTGGCCACTGTAGAAGGTTGCCTTTAGTAAAGGTGCCACTCGATACCCTTGGGAAGGTAGGGGAGGGAAGGCAATTTGAGAAGTGCTGATTTGATCCACCTCTGACATCACCAGTTAAATAAATGAAGCCAATTACATGAGTAACCTGTGCCCACAAGTGTGCATGTGTGTGCATGCATTCACACACATGTGCATGTGCACACACATACACACACACACGCCATTCCTTTATATTTGTCTGTATTTTAACACCCACAGTATCAAGGTATATATAAGGTAAGTAAGTATGGTAACATGTTCTGAAAAGGTTTTCATTGTGATATAAAAACATTTTTGATACATAAGATAATTTAAATTATGGAGGGCTAACCAGACTCCCAGGAATCATTTGCTACCTATTCCTTGGTCAGTTTTAGGCCAGCTTTCCCATAGTCTTGAACCTGCAAGACACCCCATCCAGATGAATGTCATAACTTACTGTATTCAATGAATGACAGGGTCGTGGGCTTATACCTGAAATGAACTGGCTTCAGTGGCCACATCCCCTTAAACAAGACTGTAATTCTCAGCTAAGGACTGAGGACTATGACTTCTTGACACCAAGCTGCTGCCAGGATGTCTAGAGAGGAAGGTCAGACGTGTGTGGCTGTGAGTCAGAGCCACCTGAGCACAGTTGTTCATTCTGGAGTTTTCCCAATCATCTCCACAGTCCACCTCACAGAGTGAAAGAACAGAAGATGGCTTCTATTTGTGCAGCTGTCTTTGGAGAAACAGCTTCTAATAGTCTTTGTCCCTTCATCATGAGCCATTAGGACAATTATACTCGGTAGTGGATACTGTTGTTTTGTCTCCTGGCAGTATGGAGGACTCCTTTATTTTGTTGACTGATGTCATTATTAGAAAAATCCAATTAAGTGCTTTCTAGCAAGTATGTGTATGCGATTATAATTAAGTTGGGGAAATGATATGTTTTTCAGTGTCCAGCTTGATGACTTTATACAGAATAAACACATATGTTACTTGCATTTGAGTTAAGGCAGAATATGACTAACTCACGAGAAGGTACCGATGGGCCCAGCTCCCCTGCATTATTAGCATCGCTCAGCTCCCTAGGCACTACTCATTCCTCACAGCTCAAATGAAACCAGCTTGTAATGATGCTTCACGGAAATGGTGCACGTGCTTTCGGGTCAGTCCTTTTGCTAAGTATTTGACTTGTGCAAGTGATTTCTCTTGTTTTGTCTTATTGCAATCATTAATTTTCTCTAAGTGAATATATGATGACTTGTCATTTTACTGTCTGACGATCAGTGGGTGACTTCCTACTTTGTGTTTTACTAGTAGTTCTGCCATAAGGGCTATAGTATGTGCCTTTTGGTGAAGCTAAATGCATTGCTTGGTGTGGATATACAAAGGAGCGAAAGTGTTGTTCATGGAGTATCGGGAAATCTTTTATTTAGCCTCCCTCAGAATCAGTTACATGTAGTTTAATTTTCTTATCTCTTTTCTTTATCCACATCCTCTGAGCTTTCAAACTCTATTGCTCCTGATTGGACAAGATGGAAAAGAGCTTGTCCCCATTCCCTTCTATCTTTGGTTCTCCATCCTGCTGATGAGCAGCAGACACTGGTTATTTTCCAGTCTCTGATCTGGGACAATAAGCTTGCTTCCTGGAGGACAGTGTCTTCTAACTAGTCAGGGCCAAGACCTCAGATGGAGCCATGACAGTCTCAGTGATAAGAGCAAAGCCATGGCAGAGTATTGGGCTGCACAGGAGGCCTTTCAAAGAACTGAAAATCTTTCTCCAAAGAGCCCACCCAGGGCCAGAAGAGATGGCTAAGCTGTTGAGAGCCCTGGCTATGTTTCCAGAGGACACGACTTCACTTCCCAATACTCACATGGCAGCTAACAAATAAATGAAATCATAGCAAAGAATCCAACTGGAGATTTCTCATTGCTGTGCTGTCTACAGAAATAAGATCCAGTAACTTGTGAAAAGTTTGACTACCTATGAAGTGGAGGAGTGTCAGGAGCCATAGCAGCTGAGGACATGGAGCTAGGAAGGTGAATGTCTCCCTCTTCATCCTTAATGGGCTGGAGTCACCCCATTCAAGGGCTGGAGTCAACTTCGCCTCTGCTTGACTTTCATAACTAATCAGCCTCAGCCTGACGGTGGTGGCACATGCCTTTAATCACACCACTGGGGAGGCAGAGGCAGGCGGATCTCTGTGAGTTCAGGGCCAGCCTGGTCTACAAGAACTAATTCCAGTACAGGCTCCACAGCTACAGAGAAACTTAGTCTAAAAAAAAAAACAACTAATTACTAATCAGCCTCTCATTTATCTTCTCCTCGGCTGACATCCTTCAAAACCATTCCTTCTCCATTCGCCCTCTATCTCTCTCCCATGTTAAAATGATCTGCATCTTTGTCCTTTATCCCCACATTATATAAAGTCCACTTTCTGTATTTAGATCTACGTAGTGAAATCAAGGATTCAGGATGAATTTAGGATACAGTTTGACTGTTGTTTGGTTTCTCTCTCCTTTCTTCCTCTCTTCCTCCTTCTTTTCTTTCCTCCTTCCCTCCCTCTCTTCCTTCCTTTCTTCCCTTCTTCCTTTCTGATCTGTTTCTGACTATTTACCTCTTTTCTATGGAACCGTTGTCTCCGGGTATAGAGCAGAGCTTGTGTTATAGAGCACGCTATACTTTTAGGCACATGCTACTCCGAACGCTCCATACTTACCTCACCCTCTTTTCTTACTACCTTTCCCCTTTGAGCAAAACAGAAAATGCCAGGTATCTTCTAGCCAGCCTCTGGCTCCTTGGGTTCTTCCTCTGGTCTTCATCAGAACTTTTGTTCACTAATTCCTGACCCTTTTTCGGTGATTCTTAGTGTTTCCTCTACATTCAACTTCACCCTGGAGATTATAACTTAGCTAGCAGAGGGGACCATTAGCCCTTTTTTAAAGGCCATAAATAATTCTATTGTGTGTCTTAGTTGAAAAACACTGCCCCAGACTCTGAGCTCCTCCTAACTTGGGCCCTTTCTTAACTCCCTATAAACTTGTTTGTTTCCTAGGAATCCTGGTTCTGTGTGGGTTCTCTGGGTCCTCACCCAACATTTGTTAGTGCAGTTGTTAAAAGAAGAAGTTGATTGGGGCACATTTGGAGGCTCAGGAAAAGAGCGGCGAATTATCTGAGTATCTGGCTGAAATGAGGCATCTTTCCTTAACTGCTCATCCCTGCAGAGCTTGGCCAATTTCAGATCCTGGAATGACGCCAATCTATACCCAGAAAATGTTTAATCTTGAGCTGTTTCATCTCCATTTGCACATTTCAATCCCGCTGGTCCATCAATCACAAATGTTCCACGCATGAGTGGGTCTGTGGAAAGACTGGGAGTTTCTAAGCTCTGTAGCTTATGGTAATTAATAGAAGAGACAGGCTTTATTTAAGTGGGAGGACAGGGGATCATGACTCTTAAAATTCTTTTTAAGTCTCTTCTCTAATCTTTCGGAGTTGCATTTAGTTGGAGACATTCTTGTTATTCAAGGATAAGCCCCGAAAGCAGCTTCTACCCCCACCTTTATGTACACTACAAACACGAAAAAGTAAATCCAGAATATTAGCCGTACTCCCACTGAAGCCTTTAGTTCTGAGCTCACATTTGTCTACACTGTAGCTTTAAGACACACACTCAATCAGTTCACTTTGAGCGGCTATAAATAGGAATAATTGGATGTCTTCCTGAATTCAAGGGAAGCAGAGTAAACCTGTATTTTCCATAGATCACTAGATTCTAGTCTCTTGGTTTTCCTTTACTTTATGCCAGAATGATGAACATATTCTGGGTTTGTCATTTAGACTTGTGTTGCTTTAATGTCCTAAAGACCAGAGTAAAGGCCTGAACCGAGTCTCTGAAAAGGTCCTTGGAGTCAGATGCACAGTTTCCTGGGGAGACATTCCTTCCATAGTTCCCTCCTTTCTGTTGGTTTTGTAGCTTTCAGTGGATCCTGAGTCCTGAGGCAAAGATTAATATTCTGTAAACTCAGGAAGTTTTTTGGGCTTCAAATTGTCATTTCAAGAAGGCAAAGGGATGATAGATATTTATAATCTTTTTGGCACTAAGTAGATCTTTTCTTTGAAATGCCACCCAGACAGAAACAGGGCAGTGAGGTGCCCAGTGGTGCCCAAGCCCATTCAAGTTTGGAGTGAGGTTCTATTTCTATCCCTATCACCAGGAGCCCAGAATGGGGCCGAGGTCCTCATAGTGAGCACTGAGAAATGCTTGTCTATTTTGTGTCTGCATCCCTCTACTACATTGCCTGTACTGCTTCCAGAGACTCCCTCAAATGATCCCACACGTCCCTCTTTCCCCGAGTTTCAAGGCTGTTCACCATCACTGATGACCTACAGATAACTCTTTAGCTTCTCCTCTGGAGTTTACAGTCTTCTCCACGTCAGATCCCTATGTCCCTCTCTGGTCTTTCCTGGGAAGGCAGCCTGTTTACCCGATCTCATAGATGAGGAATGTGAGACCTAAGAAGTAAGGTGATCTCCCCTAGGGAGCATACACAGCAACAGAGTTGAGGCTCAGCTCTCTGCTCATGGACCCGAACTCTTCCCATCACAGTATTCCCTCTTCACACGTAAGCTCAGCTGTTGTGTTTCAACTGTGGAGTTCACAATAAGAGCTTCTCCTCTACAGTCACAGGAGGTGATAAGCCTCTCCCATCTTTCCAACAGCCTCATCTCCCAGTGCTCTTGCCCTAGATAGTACCATTTTCCACCATGCGGGGCTGACCTGTGTAAGCCAATAGGATATTCTGGACATCATGATGTGTCCTTGTCAAGCCTAGAAACATTTGCTTTGGTTAGGTTGAGGCTCGTGGTGATGAGCCGAAGCACCTAGCTAGCATACGGGTGACTGAGTCAACTTGGTCAGTGTCCCTCCAGCTCCTCAAGTTTCTGATGGCTGTAGCATGGATGGCTTCTTGCCTGGATGGAGTAAATCAATAATTGTTCCAAGATACCAAATTTGGGAAAATTTGATTAGGCAATAATAGATAATTAATATCAGAAAAAAACACCTTCAGATTTTATGTTATTGCAGTGGGTTGCATTTAGCCTACTTTTCATGTAAGTAGATTATATATATACATACCTTGAGCACATTCCTCCCCTCGCCCACTAACTAACCTCTCCTCTGCTCTTCCATTAGTGTCTTTAGCTCCCCTAGTTCGCTTCTACATCCCTGTCATCTTCACGTACATGATTTTAAGTATCTAGGTAAAGTCTTGGGCCCACAAAAGGGAGCAGGCATGTGACACTTGTTTTTCTGAAGCTGGATCAGTTTGCATAGGATGATTATACCCAGTCACAGCCATTGTCTTGACAAACGGACACAACTTCACTGTACCTTGTGGTTGGGGGGCTTCTCTTGTGCACACGAGCCACATTTTCTTTGTCCACTCCTTTGCTAATTGGCCGTGCTTTCCAGTCCCGCAGTGATCTGGATTATGGTAGCCTCCCAGCACCTAGAGCAGCCCCAGGGGAAAACAGTGCCTCTCTGTCTGTGCTGCTCCCCTCCTCCGGGACTCCCAGTCTTCTTTCTTACCTCTCCAGTGAACCCTTCTGATTCAAGCCCCAGTCTTGCAGTCAGTCTCCTCCAGTTGCTTAATTTCCTCTGGGGACACTGTCTCCTTCTTGTTCCCTTCTGTTAAAACCCTGCACACCAAAGGAGAGCGCTTTGTCAGCCAGCCCACACCGTGCTGAGAGGTCCTACAGGATGGTCATTGCGTTCTCACTATTCACTTCTGTGACCCAGCTTTGGACACGGTATAGACTTGATGGCCAGTAAGTACGTTTGAAATGCAAGGACGGATGAACAAACTAAAAGTGTTTTTGTTTCCCGAGAAATCTACCACACCTTCAAGGGGCCGTGCGTATTTAGGCAACTGAGTCTTCTTTCTCAACTTGCTCCATATCTTTTGTGTTTTCCATTCTGAAGTCTTCTGAACACTTCACATTTGAGCTTGAATCTCAGAAAGCTGCAGACTCCCACAGCTGCATTACCCAGGACCGGGCAGGACAGGGTCAGTAACTGCGCGGGACTCGGTGTGGTGGATGATGAGGGGTGTCCAGAACGAGGGTGGCAGTGCCGCTCGCTGTGGGCTGAAACAGGAGACCTTCCTCAGGACACTGAGCACATCTCTTCATCTGCTCGCACTCCTCAGACCTGACAGCACGTCCCTTTTGTGTAGGTGTAAGGAATCACATTTAAACCTGAACTCTGGCCCTGAGCCATCTCTAGGACAGTTTTCACGCCTCGACTGTATATTGTATGTTGGACACAATGCATTGAGGCAGAAGAAAACTGAGGCTGAGAGCAGTTCATCCCAAACTTTACCGTCCAAGTGAAACACCTTGGGATTTTGTCCAAGTGAAGATACTGACAGATACACAGGGAGAAGGAATCTGAGGGTCTATGTGTCTAAGGTTTAAATAAATGCCATAGTATGCTCTCCTGACGGCCCCTGCTTCACACCAGACCATAAGAGCTTTGCTCCCAAACCGTGATCTGTATTGATTAATGGATATTGAGTGAGACAGAGGAGAAGAATTAAGTTCTGGTTTTCTATTATGTGAAATGATGATTATAATTAATAACATAACATTCTATAATTCCAAGGAACTAGAAGAGAGGTTTTTTTAAAATAGATTTATTGTGAAGAAACGATAAGTGTCTGAGGTAAGGCAACACATAATCTAAGTATATTAAATTAATTACCCCTATGCAAATGAGTAGAGAGCATTACCTGGAATTGACCAAGTAAGAAGATCCTCCAAATGGGTCGCTATCACGTGATATCACGTAATAGTTTGAGAAGCGTTGTTCCATCCTGCTGATTTACTCCATACTCCGCATGGTTTTTCTATCCTTGGCGACGTGACTGTCTAACCTAGAGCCTCATGCATGGTAGACAAGAGCTCTTAAGTGTTGAGTAGATCACTCCCTTGTGTCCCGGACTCTGGGATTTCTTTTTAAAAATCAAGGTCATAATAGCAATTGTTTGCAACAAATAGCTGTCTAGGAAAATTTGCCAAAATAAAGAATTTTGGGAGATTTTTGGGAGAGTTCTCTCTCCTAGAACCAAATCCATGTTGACCTTTCAATATACATTCCACATCTCTGTGGATGCCAGCTGAGAGACCAGTCAGGTAATTTAATTCTAACACTATCTCCCTTGTTGCCAGATCCTACAAGCCCCAGCAGACTTGCCCTAATTCAGAAGCCAGTTGCAAAACTGGGTCTTTTTTTTGTTGGACTACAAAGTCCAGGGTTCTCATGATCTCAGGTTTGAATACTTGTTCTATTCACTTGTAAAACCTAAGACATGCTTAACTTACCAATATTTTATATTATAAAGGATATAACTCAGAAACAAACAAATGGACTTGGGAAGCCAGAGCTCCTGCGTTCTTTCCAGATACATCCCCACTGGGGCACGGAAGCTCTCTCAATTCTGTTTTAGAGTTACTAAAGAGGTTTTATTATGTGGGTAAGCATGACTGATTAACTCACTGGACCTTGGTGACTGAAGTCAATCTCAAGCCCTGCATCCATCCTAAGAGCCCCAGTGCTGAGGCTGACATTCAATCCCTTAATGGCAAGTCCCCATAGTAAATATCTATGGTCACTCAAAGCCACCTCTTCAACCAGCTTTTGTCTAGAGTAAAAAAAAATAGGTTGTGATACCAAAAGGCACTTCTATCAACCTTATCACACGGAGCTCCTAGTGTTTTAGGAGTTCTGTGCCAGGAAACTAGAATAGAATCCAAATATGTATTTCCTATTGTAGCACTTACAGAAAGGCAGCTTGGCTAGAGATGTGCCTAGAGGTGGACCATATGAGTGTTGCTCTCTGCACGTTCTTTTGTCATTTAAAAGTTCCTTTCCCACATTTTCCCTCTTCGTTCATCCTTAAACCAAACTGGACAAGAACACAGAAGCATTAGCCCTTGAATGCATTGGTTGACCCCATAGTTCAGATAACTCACAAGGTTGCCATAGCTATAAATCTTTAGAAGTGCACCCAAACAACCAAGGCTCTTACACAGCCAATTCGTAATAAGAAATGGCATTTAAAGGGGAAGGAAGAAGAGCAAAGATAAAAAGTAATGAAGTGTTGAGTAGGCTGGGATTTGCGAACAAATCTTCAACTCCAGGTCAGTTCTTTCTTTGCCTGGGATGGGTCTGGCAGTGAAGATGTAGTGAGACCCAAGATGACTGTAGGAGTCCAGGGAAAGGATGCTATAGGCTGAGGAGAGGAAACATGGCAGATCCCTCTAGGGACAAAATGCAGACCTGAGAATACGAGGTGTGCACCAAAAGCCAAACTAATGCCACCTTAAGCTAACTGTGTAATTTACCTCTGCGTTTTTGAAATAACACAAAGTTGGAAACAAATCATTCTCCTAATGACTAGAGGATTAGCAAATAAGTTACAGCAATTATTGAACTATGCTACCAGGAAAATGATAGATTTTGTACCCAAAATGATTTAAAAAGTAAACATGATGTATCAACGTGGAAACCGCTTGTAGTTGGGGAGCTTCACAAGATAACAGATTTGTACAATGCTGTGTGTGCTGAAACTGGAAGGGAAATGGAGGACAGGGCTCAAGGGGCACTGAGAGGTGGTTGTAGTGGTTGATGAATATGATCATGAATCGTTTCGATGTGTAGAGGCTCCATAGAATATGAATATGTATTTTAAAAGTTGAGTATTATATGTGAATTAAGATAAGAATGGTACTGGTAGTGATATTTTACTTGTATTTTAATAAGTAAAGCTTGCCTGAAGATCAGAGAAACAGAGCAGTGAGCCACTAGAGTGACCTTTTACCTCTGCCAATGCTCAGAGTGAATGGGCAATCCTCAGACGATGAAGGGGTGTGGTCTTGACCATTTCGGCTTGTGACCACGCCCCGCCATTAGCTAATTATGCCACCCCTCAATTAATTAATGGG
>JAQHUG010000167.1:3542168-3584769 GCA_028555095.1 Dicrostonyx torquatus
TGTTCCCATTGTATATAGTTATTTTAGAGCTAGATTGATCTTATTTAGACAAAAGGCGGAGATGAAGGGGTGTGGTCTTGACCATTTCGGCTTGTGACCACGCCCCACCATTAGCTAATTATGCCACCCCTCAATTAATGGGGCTGGACCACCAGGTCCCAAGAGAGGTATAAAATGGTAGGCCCACATGGAAAGGCTCTCTCTGCGCGGATCACCGACCTGCCTGCTTCCTCGGAGGAGCTCTCTCTGGTATAGTAATCTGTGTGTATTTTGGCCTTTTATTAAACTTGTGTGTCTTAAATAGAATTGTCACAAGACTACTTAGACTGAAGTGTGCCTCCATCAGACCCCAGACCCCACACTCCAATGAGTTTCTGTCTCTTCCCCTTTATATTCCTCTCTCTGCCCAGTCATATGGCTCCTGTCTCCACCTCCCTTGTGCTGGCATTAAAGGTGTGAACCACCATCACCTGGATCTGTTTCTGGAATGATCTTGTGTAACGCAGGGTGACCTTGAACTCACAAAGATCTGTCTGCCTCTGTCTCCCAAGTCCTGGGATTAAAGGTGTGTGCCACCACCCCCTGGCCTCTAGTTGCTTAGCTTTGCACTCTGACCTTCAGGCAAGTTTTATTTATTAGAATACAAATAAAACATCACCACAGGGACTACATTAAACTGATTGGATAGAATATTAGAATTAGAGATGGCTTATTCCTGAATATTGCTACTTGTTACAGTTTTTCCAATAGGAATGTAGTTTAAAAACCAACCTTGCCCTTCATCTTTGAAATTCTGAATTTGAAGTGTCCATGAAATCTTGATAACCGTGTTCAAGATGCATTTGAAAAAATGAGTCGGTTGTTTGGAGGATAATAATCCACACAGTTTCAAGGGCAACAAAAGAGAAAATATTTTCAATTTCATTCTCAAACTAAACATGCCTAGAATCAGTACAGTAATTACCCATTTATTATTGGTTTTCTTGACCAATCTTTTTTTTCTTATGTTCTACATGACTGTTTCTGCAGTGGCTTTCTGTGATGGCTCATTTGGAAGGAGACTGGGTACTCTAAACATGTTACTTACAGGCTATCATAGCTCACCAAAGAACAAGCAGACATTTCCATGTGTTTCAACAGAGATGGTAGATACCTAGCAATTTCCTCTTCATTCTGTGCAGTGAAAGTCCACTCCTCCCCTCTTTGTGTTCAGTTATGACTGTGACATTGAGTTCTTGGCAATGCAATGCAAGTGTAAGAGATGGTGGCCTCTCCGTGACCTAATCACCACAATCTATCCCACATAATCCTGTGTGCTCTCCTCACGTCTACCAGTCGTGAAGTTGACAGCAGAAAATGGATGAAAAGAGAAAAGGGAAAAGCTCGCTAAAAGATCTGAAGACGAGGAGGATTGCTGGCCCATTACTTTAACTGGAATAGGTCGGGTTTTGGCTTTCCGACTGATTGCAATAAACTATTCCTTCTAAAGCCCCTGTGTGTCTAACTTCCTTGGATTCTTGCACAAATGCCCTCAATTCATGAAAAAAAAAAACAAGAAAATGCAAGATGAGGAATTACTGTGAAATCTGTAGTCAGTAGAGCTAAACACTTTTAAATTTCAGACTCATTTTGACTCCACTCCACAAATCATCCATGACTCAAACGATAGCGTGTGTGTGGTTTTCATGAGCATCACAGAAATCACTGCAGTGACTCTGCCAAACTTACTTCTGTGGATTTTTGCTTGTGACTAGGAAGCAGAGGATCTATCAGGACACATGACTGTGGATTTACTCACAGGGGCATACGACAGAGTAGCACAACCCTGTAAACTGAAACTATTTAAAAGACGGTTCTTCGCTGCCTCTTCTTTTCTCTTCTTCTTTTGCATGAACCATACGTGGCACACGGCTAAAAGAGTTTTCTCTCATGGCTACTTACTCAGAAAACACAAGAATCAGATGTGTTTGTAGCCAACTGGAAAAGCAGGTCTTTTTATTTATTAAATATAGATATAGTCAAAGAATTGCTTTGTTCCTAAATCTTTTTGAGACAGGATTACTCTGTGTAGCCTTAGCTGTCCTTGACTATCCTGGAACTCATTCTGTAGGCCAAACTGGCCTGAAACTCAGAGATCCTCCTGCCTCTGCCTCCCAAGTGCTGGGATTAAAGGCGCGCAACACCACCACCTGGCTATCATTGAGTTTTATACTTTCCATTCTAGAAGAAAAACTCACGTTTTCATCATTTATTTTTATTTAATTTTAAAGAATTACTAATATCCAAACAGACTAGTGATAAAGCCTCTTCTTGTTTACACATATATGATAATGGAGTTATTGATACATAGCCAGTGATTGTTCAATTTAAAAAGGATATGAGATATCTAACTTCCTACTCCTACAGAGTATTTATGTAAATACATCTAACAAAGTATGCACAAGGTCTGTGTGTTGTAAATAATAAACTTCAGATCAAAATAGGACTGGGAAGTGGAGTCATTATATATTAATAAGCTGTATCATTAAGGTGACAGTTCTAAGGAATCAACACAATGAAGTTGCTTACTGACCCTAAAATCTACGTGGCAGGATAGAGGAGTTAGGTGTATAAGTAGCCATGAAGGACAGTGTTGGCACATTGGTATTACCTGATTCAAAGCCTCACTATAAAGTCGTCGTAACTAAGATAGTGTAAGAACAAAAAGGAAATCAGAATCAGAAGACATGGTTTCAGCAAGCAGAAAAGGTGCGTTGCCAACAGCAGTTTAACAAATCATATTAGAAAAAGTTGGATGCCTTATAAATAGTAAGCCAGTATCTGTACTACTCAGTATAAAGAATCCACACATGTTAATCATAGAATTAAATTAAAACAAAAACTATAGAATGCTGGAAGAAAACAGACAGCAATACATCTTTGCTAGACAACACGTGTTTCACGTTTTCACAATATAATGGACAAAAAAGAGCAAGTACAAAAATTAAATTAAAAATTAAAAAAAATTAAACTTCTCTTCTTTAGAATATAGGTCTGGGAAAAATAGAGCGACAAGCCATATCTCCCAAGAGTATATTTGCAAAAATATATGATAAGATATCTTACTCCAGAATATATAAAGAGCTTTCAAACACACCTCACTAAGAGGAAAAAGTGGTCCAAGTTTTTAAAATGTTCAAACATGTGAAGCCCCTTCACCAAAGCATAATACAAATGGCAAAAATTCAACCTTCATTAACAAAATGAGAGTTAAACTCCCAATGCACAGTGCTATCACCTAGCTGGCTGTTAGATCATCACACTCAGAACACTGTGGGAAACAAAGTACTTGCCAAGACCCAGTGGTGTTAGAAAATCAAACAATGAGACTAAATCCTTATACATTCCCTGTAGGAACTGAAAGTTGGTGCAGCCACTTCCCTAGATGGTAATTTGTCTCTTATAAGACCAAACGTGCAATTGTCATACACGTTATTAATCCCACTTCTTTATCAGTTGAAAATCATGTCCACAAAAAAGCATAAATGCTTACAGGATATTTAATAATTATTCAAAATATACTCAAATCAATGACTAGATACATCATAGAGAGGAACATTTCTCAAAAATATTAATACTTATAAAATATACAAGACAAGTCAAATACATAATGCAAGTAAAATAAATAGAATTCAAGAGTGATGATCCATTTATAGAACCCTCTAGAAAAAGAAAATGCACAGAGACAAACAAATCAGTGCTAACTAGGCACATGAGAAGAAGTAGGAGACAAACAAAATTTCAAAAAATTAAATTGTCTAAAGTGGCGATTGCATAAGTGCAGACAACTCAAAACAAACACAAATGTGTAAAAGTAAAATGAATTTTCCTGTGCAGAATTTACATCTGAATAAATTTGACCATTATTTTTAAAATCCTTCAAGTTTTTAAGGTGCATTAGGCAAAATTTAGCTGTTGATGTCAGATAAATAATGTAAAATAAAAAGCAGTAAAATCAATTTGAATGCTGGAAAATAAAACAATAGTAAGATTTTTCTTTTCCTTTTTTTGAACAAATGTGTATATATATATATATATATATGGTGTGTGTGTGTGTGTGTGCATGCGCACGTGCTCATGCTTGTTGACCAATTATACTTATGCATGTTCATGGATGTGGAGTCTTGAAGCTGACATCAGATGTCTTCCTTGATTATGCTCCAATGTCCTCTACTGAGGCAGGCTCTCTCTGGGTCCCAGTCTCAAAGGCTCTGCCTAGTTGCCTTGACTGGGAATCCCATCTCCACCTCCCATGTGCTGGGATTATAGGTGGGCCACCACACACAACCAGCAATTAGATGGGTTCCAACGATCCAAAGTCTCGTGTTTGAGCTTTTGTGGCAAATGTCTTTCTGCTGAATCATCTGCCCAGTCCCTAGAAATGTATTCTTCTGATTCTAAGAATAATGTTTTTCTTAAGGAAATATAGGCCTATAGAAACAGATAAATAATTTGTACAATTTTGCTGACAAAAGGCGATCACCATTCCTATTTTATGCCCTTACTTCTGGTTTTTGTGCTAAGTATCCTCATACAATCATGTAATCTTTACCTGGCAATTTGAAGAGTAAGTTTTTGAGTCAGAATCACTGGAATCCTTTCCAAAAAGCTTTATCATCTATAAATGGACATAAAAATAACATCTAAACTAGCATAAATATCTACTTTACATTTTTAACTTATAAATCTAATCTAGTTTATAAATAGTAGAGTAAGAATTGATATGAAGTACCTAGCACTTTATGGCACATAATTTTCAGTAGAAATATGGAATATGGCCCTCTATCTCAGTAAAAATTCTTTGTAAACAAAATTGTGTGTGTGTGTATACAGTGAATGTGTGTGTGTGTGTGTGTGTGATTTATGCACATCTGTGTGCACAGGCACATTTACTTCTGTGTGTGCAAGCAGAGGTCAGAGAAAGATGTTGAGTGTTCTGCTCCATCACTGCCCACCTTATTCTTGCTAAATGGGGTCTCATACTGAAGCTGGTGCTGGGCTGGCAGTCAGCAGACCCTAGTGGCCCCCTGCCCTTGCTCCCCACAACACTGGCGGTACAGGCGAAGCAGCTGCACCTGACTTTTCCCCTGGATGCTGGAATATGAACTCAGGTCGTCAGGCTTGTGCAAGCGCTCTCACTCGCTGAGCCATCTGTCTCTCCTGCTTCTGCAAACAAAATCTTATACATGATTCCAGGACATGAAAATATTATAATATGCCATGCCCAGTTTTCAAAGTTTTTTCTAACTGTTGATTATCATGAAAACCAAAATTTATAGTTGAATTTTTTTTTGTATTTCAGATGATTTCCTTAGGATAAATGACAACTTTAAAACGCTCAAACCTTTTAAAGGCTGTTGATAGTTCTTACCAAGTTACCTGCTGAAGAGCTTACCTATGTACACTTTCAGCATCAGCACATAAGAGTCTCAACCTCACCACACCTTGGCTGCATTCTGTTTTCATTTATGTGCTGGGCCTAGAAAAATCAATATATATATCAAAATTATAGAGACCCTTGAGACTCTAGCATGATCATAGTCATCTAAGGAGACCTAGGATGGCAAAAAAAAAAAACCTATTTTAAATGGAACACTTACAGGTTAGGCACGAAGGAGAATGAAAGAAAGAAAAAGATGTAAGAACAAAAAGAAAGAGAAACCCAAGAGTGAACAATGGGGTTCAAGAACATCCCTTAAGTATCAAACCCCAAGAAGGCTCAACAACTATGATCTGAGGATTTGCTATTTGTAGTAAGACAGGAAAGCACCATCCTTAGCTTAGAACCACAAAATGGCTTCCTTTTATATAAAGAAATAATTAAAATATCCATAAGTAATACTATCAGATATGTCAGCAGAATTTTCTATATGCAGAAGTTCGAAGTTTTTTTTTTTTTTAAATTTGATTTTTTTAAGTGTGTTTGGGACCTAGGATGTTGTTTACAGAGTCTTGATTAAATAAAAGATTAGGCAACTGAAGAATATTTCATGATTGTAAGCCAATTGACCTCTCTGAGCCTCATTTTTCTTATTTGCAAAGTAGTAACTATACTATAAAGAGTTAAGGGATAAAAATAAGAATAGTAAGAAAGGCGCTCAGAATAGTCTCTGAGCCATGGTAAAGTCATAGAAAACATAACAATGGGGAATTCTTCAGTCTTGTCCCGGGTGAGTGTCTAAATGTTCTTGTGTGGGGATGCTTCCCACAAGCAAGTCCCAGGAGGTGCTCCAAGGAAAAGTGAAACAGAGTGAAACCCACCATGATAAAATGGGTTCGGGAAGCTCCTGAGTCATCCTAAAACTCTCTTGGAGACTCACAGAAGACACTGAACATACTAACGTCTCTAACGTTATATTGCAGACAGATATAAAGATCTCTTCAGCCTTGACTGTATCCCTCAAAAGAAGACCAAACTATAGCTCAAGAAGGCCCTGCCCCTTGGCCAGCATCCCAAATCTGCCAAATGGAAAAAGCAATTTGGGAACCAAGGTGGTCTAAGTCCAAAGCCTCTGGTCTCCATGACTACATAATAGTGTTAAACTAAGAAAAGCTTATACTAATATTCTTCTTATAGAACATATATTATCCCTGAAAACCCAGAAACTAGGAATGAAGTTGCTCCCTTCATAACAGGAATGAGGACGCTCTTCTCAGCAGACCCTGAATACTAGACCATAAGCAAAGTATCCTCTGGGCACCCATCTGTCCCCTAAGGCTCCAGCAGGGTCAGTGGGGAAACAACACTGTCTCTGGGACATGGTTCTGTCCTATCATGGAATTTTTTTCTGTTGTTATACTCCTTATGTGTGTACCATTGTAATGTCATGATATACTGTCACATAGCTCCCAGCAAGTGTATGCCTGGGTCCCTCTCATAAAAGTGAAAAAACCCAGGACTAAGCCACAAACCCACTCATATCGTTTTTTTAATCAAAAAACAAATAAATATTTTAACTAGGTCCATGGTTATCATGCCACTATGTGCAGGCTTCATTGCTTTTTCTTGACCAAAAACTCATGCTCTCTGCTTGAATGAAATCAAGGTGGAATTTCTTACACTTAATTTAATCCAAAACAGGGATTTGGATTTCCCAATGACAGATAGGAATTGAGCAATGCTATTGACTAATTTTCTTGAAAAGTTAAGCCTACCCCTGTTGTGAGTGAAGTCAGAATGTATGCATTGGGCAGTTTGCTCTGTTTAGCTCAAGCTGAACTTAAAGTAGGGCGACAGGAACCTTTCCAGCTCTATCCCGAGACCTCACGGCCCACATAGCCCCAGTTGTGATTGTGGCTCATGGGCACTAAGCTGAAGTTACAAAAATTCACGCTGGTCAAAGATGCTGGCAACATGGAGCCTTTTCCTCACGACTCATTAATGTCTATAATAAACAGCTGTGTCCTTCATTAGCATCTCATTCCATCCAATTCAACAAAGGTTTCATGGAAGACTACAATTCACAGCACATTTCAATCCGCAACGCAAATTACTCAAGCACTGTGTAAGTGCCAGGCTCCAAGCTTGGCTTTGGAAAGTCAAACACAAATAAATAAGACAGATCTGGCCTTCAAGCAATAAGTACGTTGTGGGTAAAGAAGGAAAAAAAAAAGACATTAGAAGAAACCATGCAACTGTCTAACCAATGTAGGCATAGCAAAAATAAAAGCATTTTAAGAGACATTTAATTGCTGGGCTAATTAAAAGTGAATGAGGCATATAAAACAATGGTATTTATGTAAATTTAAAAATGCATCTGTAGAAAAATGCAATGAACAAGAACACATACAAATAAAAGACTGCACCAAACACATTGGAATGTCTGTGGGAGAGGAGGAGGAGGAAAGTGGGAGAAGGAGGAGGGGAAGGAATGGGAGGAGGGACCAACAGAAGCAAGGCTGGTAGAACTTCAGGGCAGCTGGTATCATCTGCCTCATAGATGACCTTGTGTTGTGGCAGCCCTTCACTTCATCCTCCTTCCTTGTTATTGGTTCCTAACTCAGGGATTTTCAGAACCATATTCTCTTAATTGAAAATAAAGTGTTAAAACCAAGAATAAACGAATAAACTGTGATACCACATAGGTGTCCTTACGTCCAACATTAAGCAGATAAGAGATCCTGAGTTCCACTCCCCAAAAGCTGAGTATGCTATCATTGGTGTGCTTTTGTAATCCCAACACTGGGGAGGAGGAGACAGGGGTTCTCTGGCTAGCCAGTCTAGGTTAAGAGAGAGCCCCCATGCCAAAAATAAATAGATGATAGATAGATAGATAGATAGATAGATAGATAGATAGATAGATAGATAGATAGATAGATGATAGATAGATAGGTAGAAGGACTTGAGCAACAATACCTCAGACTGACCTCTGATCTGCACATGCATGCACTCATGAACAAAATAAGATATAAAGTAGGACAAAATAAAATAAAATAAAAAATCAGAACAAAACAAAGTAGCCCATAAGTAAACTAGTATTCCCACATGAGGTCAATCTGTTCAGAAGGGCAGCTCAGCAGAGGGAGAAATCACAGCATTTAGAAGCCACGATGTCTGTCTTGGTTCTGCTTCTGCCTCCATCTATTGATGTGGGCGACCCTTCGCCTCCCCCATGTGGCCTTGAGTCTCTTTGTCTATAGGATGTGATCAGAGGCACTAACTGATTTCTAAGGCTCTCTCTCTGTGTCTCTCTCTCTGTGTCTCTCTCTCTGTCTCTCTCTCTCTCTGTCTCTCTCTCTCTTTCTCTCTCTCTCTCTCTCTCTCTCACACACACACACACACACACACACACACACACACACACACCCCTCTGAGGCTCCATGGTATTCATCTTTCTTTAATCCACTGGAGATTGTCTTGTTCCCTTCCTTAGCCAAGGCACGCACACACAGCATTACACAAAGGAAGATTTCCTCCCACTTTCCGCGTTTCAGTAAAAACTCCTCAGAGAGGTTTTGTGGTTATTTCAAAACCAAAAACCAGAAGTTCAGGCTCAGTGAAGAGGCCAGAGATTGCCAAGGGCTTGATACTGATGAAGAAGGCCAGAGCCTGCCTCTACCTAGGCAGGGAAGGACTGGGTCAGAGGTGTTAATGGGGCTCAGCTGTACTGCTGGGTGCACTGTGAGACTTGTGCTCCCGAGAAGCCATTCATCTGTGATATGGGACCAAGAATCACCCCTAGTTCCCTCTGGAAGGGTCCTGAAGGTGATGTTACTACAAATGCAAGTGGATATGTGGCATCATGTAGCCATTTGGGTTCTGACTGACAGCTCTTCTTCTATTCCCCCAACTTGGGAGCTGGTTTCATATGGGAAAATTAGCCCCACCTCTACTCTCCCACAATGTATCTTGGAGACGACTGATCAGCGTCCATCTCTCCAGTCCCCAGGTTTTTATTTTTAAACAGCAATAAAGATAAATTAAATTTGGTTAGTCATTGCTTTTTTATCTGAAGACATGAAAAATGAATAAATTTAACAAAACATTGACTTACTCAATTCCCAAAGTATTTTATTATGGCATAAAAATTTTATTCTCTAATGTATTTTTACCGTAGCTTGAAGGTTCCAAGTTTATTGATTTCTCCCTTATGTCTCAAATCTAATTTTGATCTTGATAGGGTACAAATGGGGTCCAAATGAATAGATAAGTCATCACAACATAAAAGGTGCATTAATTAATTAATATTAATCAACCCCTGAATGCCCAGACTCAGAACATGATCACAAGGAGAAGACGCACATGTGAACCATGCCCTTTCTGACAGTGAAGAAGTAACTATCAATGGACTCTTCCTTCTGGTGCATTCTTCAAGCTGAAATCTTTGCAGCTCAGAGCAAATTATTGGGGAAACTTTTGTAGGCAGAGGCTGCTCTTTTGTTTCCATTACTTAAACATGAATAATCACACAGAAACTATATTAACTAAAACACTACTTGGCCTATTAGCTCAGGCTTCTTATTAAATAACTCTTATGCCTTAAATTAATCCATTTCTATTAATCTGTGTATCAGCATGAGGCTGTGGCTTACTGGTAAGAATCTGGCATCTGTCTCCTTCAGCAACTACATGGTGTCTCTCTGACTTTACCTACTCTATCTATCTATCTATCTATCTATCTATCTATCTATCTATCTATCTATCTCTATCTCTTCCAGCCTGGCTATATTCTGCCCTGATATAGACTGAAGCAGCTTCTTTATTAACCAATGGTAATAAAACATATTCATAGCAAACAGAGGTGAATCCCACACCAAACTTTAGTTGTGCTCAGTGGCTCCCCACACCCCTATCCCAATTTCTAATGATCTTCCTTTTTCTCAGACCACAGCAAGGCAACAAGCTCACTGAGAAAGCAACCAGGAATGACTTCCACTCCCAGGCTGCTTGCAGCATGAAGTAGCATCTAGTGGCTACATGTCAGCCATCCTGAAATGTCTCTATTGGATACAACAGCAACTGTGCAGAAGCCTCCTGACCCAGCAGCTTGAGGGCATCAACACAATGGGGATCATTGCCGTTGGATTATGCACGAATATCATGATCTCACTTTTTATTGACATGATAGACTAGCCTTGGTCATTAGCTATTATTCCCAGCATAATCTACGTTCATCCGAATATCACTTAAGACAAAACGAAGTGCAATATCTTCTACAAACCAGGAATTCAGGAACACAAGCATCTCTTGTGTCTGGGTGTGATGAAGGAGCATCAATTGCTTGACTCTCAGCGCCACAATTTTCTAGAGTCACTTTATCTCCTCAAGCATCTACTTCCCCTGTGGCAAAATACACTGCAAAATATCCATAAAGAAACAAAACAAAACAAAAAAATCCTTGCCCTCAATGAGCTTCGAGGATAAGGAAGTCATATTCAAACTAATCAATAAGACACATGGTTTGTTATTCCTCTCTTCTAAATGCAACATTTGGGGGTATTTTCATATTAGAATAAAATAGAAAAGCTTCTTTGCAACCAAGTGAAAAATTTTTTAAAAAATTAAAAAGATGGAAAAACCATCATGTAGTAGCCACTGCATCGTAACCATTTCATGAAGCAGCCATCAAAATTAAAACCAGTGAAGAACAATTAGGACTATGGAATTTGACACTGGGGAAGTCAGGAGAATCCACTTTAGCCCAGAGTTCAGAGGTAATATCTCCAGTAACGTAAGGAGAATGTGTCTTGTGCTTCCTAGTGAAAGGTCCTGAGAAAGACATAAAATGAGCACAGTATTCTTGTCAGAACTTTTGTCTGACAATAAAGGCCAGTAGGGAAACCCAAACCGATGGTCATTCTACAAGACAGCTGACTGCTACTATCTAGAGATGATGGCCCTGCAAAGGCAGGAATATTGTGGAACTACTTCAGGTGAGAGGAGGCTAAAGAGACACGATCACTAAATCCAGTGTGGGTCTGGGGACAGCAATATATCTGCATGTTCTACTGGATATTAGAGAAAGTGTATGGTCTGTAAATTAGATAAGACACTATACTCATGGTATTTTTATTATTATGAAGATTATATTGTATTTATATAGAAATGTCCTTGTGTCATTTAGGGGTCATGCATTTAAGTCTGTAAGAATAAAAGGACAAAATATCTGTAATTTCAAGTTGCTAGAAAATAATTAAAAATTGCACATGTAAATAATAGATGATAGGTGATATTGATATGCTAAGGCAAACATTTCGAATTCCAACACAATATTTGGGTAATGTAGATGAAGTATATTTGAATTATGTTTTCAACTCCAGTGTTGGTATTTGACAGTGATATTTGAGCAACGTCACAAGTGCCTCAAAACTAATATCACTGATAGTCAGACTGGCTCCCTTTGTGCACCCCCAGTCTGACACAATCTGAAAGATCTAATATCGCGTATGATGAATTCTTTCAAAAATATTTGTTGTGATTCTAATTAAGACTCTGAATATAATTTTCAAATTATAGAAAATAAAAGGACAGATGAATAAGTTAAATGACACAAAGTAGGAATAACTTTTAAAAACTGTGAACCACCCTACAAAACAATTAACTTGGACTTGCCTGAATGTAAAATGTCAGGTGTTGGGGCAGCAGGGGAAGACAGAAGGTATTCCACAGTAAAGGAGCCTAGTTTATAACCATCAAAGAACTATATGACCCAAGATGAGATTTTTGTTTCTAATTTTTTTTAACTCCAGAAAGTTTTAAGACAAATGAGAAAACTTAAATCTAGAGTGCATGCTACATATGCCTATGAAATCATGGTTAATTGTCTCATAATGTGTAACAGCAGAGGATCATATGAGACAGCCTTACTCTTTAGTACATGTCTGCTGGAGTATTTACTGGTGAATTGCTTTATTATTAACTTAAATTCTTATAACATTATTATTTTTAAAAAGCATTGAACAAAAAAAATAGAGCAAGTTCCAGGACAGACAGTGTCCAATGCACAGAGAAACCGTCTCAAAAAAAAAAAGTTTTTGCAAGTCACTAGAACAGTCTAGACAAGAATGTCTTCAGTGAGAACATCCTTCACTATATTACAAGGCTAATTTAAAAGCTGAGTGTGTCAGACTCAAAGGACTGGGTTTCTGCATCAACCTAGCCCTTAATAGCCATGTGGTCATAACCAACCATGTAACTAGGAGTCTCAACTTTGAAAATCAGGAACCATCCATTTACCTGCTGTAGAACATTGTCATTGTAACAAACAGATCCCTGTGACATGCCAGTCGTAAAATTCAGTACAAATATAATCACAAAATAAGCATCTCACTGTGTAACCCACTGTGAGAAATTAATGCAAATGTGGCCCTTGCTTCTCAGGACTCATAACATAATAAACAAAAGATAGAAATTAATATATTCACTAATGAATCATTGAACAGACTAACACATTCCCAGAGATGTAATCCACCTCCCAATCTCTGAAAATGTTTCACTAAGCACACACAGACACATACACACACACACACACACACACACCATTGCTTCACATGTATGCCTGTATAACCAGCTGCCCACGTCTGTTCTCACTGGAAGCTAGCCCCTCCAGTAATCTGAAAGGTCACAAAGACAAATTTTATCTGTGCTGCCCACTCAGTATTGGCTGTTCCCCTTTCTGGCCGTGCGTGCTTCTCTTTGAGGAAACTCCTTTCCACAGGGCTATCTCTGTGGTTACACAGTACACATTACAGATGTGCGGGCAGAGGGAACAAGCTGGAGTTAGTTTTCATATCTGAAAAAGATCCAAACACATTTCACGGATCATTCATTTAAGAGCGGTTGTGTGTTGCCAACTGTCAGAGCCCTGGTGAAGATGTGAGAGACTAATTATTCACTTCTGAACCCTTCCTGTGAGTGCAGCCTACTGCCAGGCAGCCGAGTTGGGAAGCGAACACTCGATGAGCAAAAGCCTAAGAGAATAACTCACCACTCCTGGATACACAGCTGTCATACCCCTCCCCATACAGGGGAATCACCATTGCGGGAGACCCCAGGAAAGTCAGGGGCATGTCTGCCACCCCTGTCTGTTGGAATGTCTTCATGTGCCTGAGGCCTGGCTATTCAGTCAGGAAAACACCTCTCCAGAACAATGAATCTCAAGGTGTTATTGGCCACTTTCCTTCTCATTGAGACAAATACCTGACAAAGGCAACCTGTGGAAGGAAGGGCTGACTTTAACTCGTGGTTTGAGGGTACCGTATATCATGGTGACGAAGACATGGGCCAAGACATGCAAAGACTGGTCACACGGTATCCTTGATCAGGAAACAAATAGATAGATAGATAGATAGATAGATAGATAGATAGATAGATAGATAGATAGATAGCGCTAGCTGCTGGCACTTTGCTCACATGTTCCTTTGAATGCATTCTGAGAGCCCAGCTCATGAGATGGTGCAGTCCACATTCAAGTGTGTCTTGTGACCCCAGTTAAACCTCTCTGCAAACACACTTGTATATAGCAACAACAGAGAAGCAGTCCTATGATGCTATGATGATCCTAAATCCAGTAAGATTGACAACAATGTTAGCCATCACACAGGGGCCTGTGCCAGCCTGTGGGGTCATTGGAGGAATTGGTCACAAAAACAGTAAGAGTACTGATACACTGGAGACATGGACCAGAGGTGTCCTGGACCTGTGATGCCAGTGGCAGAGGTCTAAGGAGGCTGTTTCCATAGTCACCAAACATGTCCAGCTACCTATGTCCACCCTGTCTTTTAACTCACTAGCCTTTCAGTGACTCTCTTCATCATCTCCGTAACTTTGTGCTCAGGTAAAATGACCAAAGCCCAAAGATGATGTCTTTGTTACAACCAAAAAGTTATAAACAGCTGAGTTTAAAAAAATAATAAAAAGAAATAGTTCGGTAAAATATAATCTTCTTTTTCTGCTTCCTCTCCCGTGCCTCAGCCTTTCATATGCCAGTCCTATGTGCTAGGCTCCTCCTGAAATGATAACTGGAGGGGTGAAGAGAAGGAAGGGCTGTAGATACAGATACAAGCGAGGCAGGCTTTGTGCTTGGACAAGTGTAGCATAGTCAGGTTGTAAGGAGGCAGAGCTCGGTTCCTATCCCCCTTCCTGTGGAGTCCCGGCCTATTCCTTTTCTCTGGGCTCCCAGGTCCTACACCCAGCAGCTTCACCTTCAAGCATACTGCTTTCTAGTCTGTTCT
This sequence comes from Dicrostonyx torquatus, assembly GCA_028555095.1. Lineage (NCBI taxonomy): Eukaryota > Metazoa > Chordata > Mammalia > Rodentia > Cricetidae > Dicrostonyx > Dicrostonyx torquatus. The sequence goes on from JAQHUG010000167.1 coordinate 3,556,881, forward strand.
ATATGCCTTTCTCATCAGCTGCATACATGGGTGGATTGTGGGTAAGCAATCCTTGCTTTATGCTTCCTTTGGTATACACTCATTCTCATGTCGTAAAAATTAGAGGTTCTCCTTACATCAACATGTGTGGCCAATCGCCACAAATAACATATAACATATGTTATAATATATATAACATGATAACATATATAATATATAAATAATATATGACATAATAACATATATAATATATATAAATAATATACGACATAATAACATATATAATATAATATATAAATAATATATATAACATAATAACAATACTTCTCCCCGCTAGCACTTCTCGTAGAGAGAATTACATGCCAAAGAATTAAATGATGTGAGGTCCATAATATCTTTCTATTGGACCCTTGCTCTAGCCCAGTTGATGAGGAGTGTCTAATATGATGATAAACACCTCAGGCTGTCACCTGCTCACACAGGTATAAGCCAAGGAGATAGGGCTGCAAAGATTTTAAACAGCCTTCCGTTCATGGACCCTTGAGGAAATCACGACCTGTCAAATGTTCTTTGCTGCCATCGCGAGATGCAGAAAGATGGACTCTTCTAGCCGTCAATCAAGAGGCAAAACGAGAAAACTGGAAAAGGGAAAGAACCTTCAAAGGCAACGACGGGGTGGGGGGGAAATCCCCCAAGTTTTTACAGAGCTGAGTAGTTGCTGTGGACGAAGAAACAGGTATCCACTCTAAGGTCGAGAAGCCCTCAAGACCTCCCCAAATCGAGTACAGGAATGCAGTCATGTGACAGGCGAAAATGATGAAGACCTGAGAAGCAGGATCAGGTGAAGCCGCTGAGGGAAAATCGCAGGCGCCCAGCACACTGTGAAGCAGGGGGTGTTTTGTTTTTAAGTATTAACAGCATGGCTGTGAGACTTGTGTTTTTTAGAGTTGATTGAAATCTTGAGATAGAAAAAAAAAAGGGTGGGAAGATTGGGGTTTTCTGTGTGAATTTTATTTCGTTGCACGAAGGGGGGAAAATGTCTTTTTAATCCCTTTGTCAACAAACTGCTGCGACTGTCATCTGGCTTTTTGTTCGGAAAAACAAAACAACGGGAGAAGAAAAGACAAAGGAAGCGGGTTCCGGAATAGCGCAGGAGCCACAGACAAACAGAGCAGAACCACAGATCTAGGGCCACTGGTTTGTGGTTATCTAATGAAATGCCGTCTATGTGTGTGTTGCAGAGGAGGGCCTACACGTAAGTGCAGGAGGATAGAAGAAAGTGCTGGGCGTTCTAGAGTTGGTGTTACAGGGGCTGTGAGCTGCCCAGTGGGAGCGGTCTCTCTAGACTGAATCTGTGAAATATCCGCACAGCGTGTAACTTAGTATTTTTTATGCTATGGGTGGATATCTATATGGTGCCTTGGCATGGAATTTGGTAAGTGTAATGACATTGACTGACATTTATGAATCTCTTCATTTTGTTCCGTGTACCCGGGTGCGAATTGTTATTCTTCTCATGTAAGCGTCTCTGCAAATCTGAGGTATGTTTCTCAGAGCTTTTTATTGCGTTTTGAACTGAGGGACAGGTGCCACTGCATGCCTGTGGAGGTCAGAGGACGAGTCCTGGGATGGGTTCTCTTCTTCCACCGTATGTTGCTGGGAGTGAACTCATGGCATCAGCTTTTACCCCTGAGCCAACTTGCCAGTCCATTTGTATGCTTTTAGTTAGGATTTTTATATACAAAAAGACCGAGTGCCAGGGAGTTCAGGAACTTGCTCAAAGCCCATTGCATGAGGTGATGGAAGCATTGATCTGACTGGAGGCTCCATCTACGCAGACATGCTGGCAACGTTCCCATGGCATTCACATCCACAAGACACCTCCCCGGTTCCCAGTTCAGGTACTCCCCATTGCCATAAGGGTAAGAATGGGAGTTATCATTGTGGGTGCTCTGTAGCTATCACAAATGGGAAAACCAAGGCTTACCTCCTGGTAACAGAAACTAAGTCTGTCACATAAACTGCATCTACTCTCTACTTTAAAAAGGCAAAATAAAATACAAGTTTACCAGATGCTTTAAAGATTCAGATATCAAACAATTGGCTTAGGCAGACGATAATAAAAGCACTGACTAAACGCCCCAGTCCAGATTCAAAAGCAGTCCTGAGGGAAAAAGCTATATCTGGCTCACAGAGGTGAACACTGCGGCGAAGTTTCTGGGGTGTTATTTAGTAGCGTATGTCTAGGGTTTTTCGTATGCATTCTTTATTTGTGCTTTACAGTGACATCTGGCTGACAGCCCCAGCCAGAACAACTACCATTAAAATGTGCATGAATCAGAGAAAAACCTCCCACAGCACGGAAAATGAACCCTGAAGGAAAGAGCCCAAGAACTTGAGAGCTCCATTCTGCAGCGCAGGATGTAACCAAAAGGCTGAGTTGTATCTATCCAGGACTAAATACTGGAGCAATCTCACACCACTGGAGAGAGGAGGGGTGGCAGGGGTGTCTGGTAGAGCCACAGACATGCCAGAAGACAGGAAGTGGAGGACCCAGAGAGCGGTGCATTCTGGATCGTAGTAGACCCTGCCTTCCACCAGTTCCAGATGCTAAAGGGTGGGGGAAACTTACTGCCTCCATCCTATAGGAGCCTGTTAGCCAAAGACCAAATCCTGCAGCTTCTTTAACGAGGAAATAAAGGGGAAAGCTAGCAATAATTTACTTTAGAATAACCTGCCCCCCTCAAATACTGTCCAAATACCTCAGAGAATAGGTTCCTTCCTTAAGATGACTCATGGTGGGACCTGGGAGAGCATTTCAGGAAGCAATGTGGTGTACTTATAAGGGTGGAAAAGAAAAGTATAACTACTTAGAAATAGACAGAAGGATAACTGTGAGTGGAGAACAGGGTGAAATCAAACAAGAAAAGTGAAATGAAAGAAGAGAAAGGGCTAGCTAATACGGTGATGGATATTTTCTAAATGTACAAATAACTAAAAAGAAGCCATAATGTACACAGAAACACATACACAGACAGAGAAACAGTCCTGTGGAGAGAAACGTTAGAGACGTAGAATGTGGTGATGGCTCATAGGACTGAGTTCTGAACCCCAGCACCCAAATAAAAAGCCATGCAAGCTGGAACACACCTACAATCCCAGCATAGGGGCGCAGAAAGCCGTTCTTTGACCCCTGCTCTTCCTTATCACATATGCACACAAGAACAAACACACCACACACATGCACACACATGCCTGTGCACATCCACACAGACACACACCAGACACATACACACACACCACACCAGACATAACACACACACACACACACACACACACACACACACACACACACTCCTCAGAGCAGAGAATAAACCAAGTACTTACTTACTCACAGAGCAAAAACAAAATTAAAACAACTCTTTCCAGACTCACTCTTGCAAGTTTTCTTTTAAAAAATGTTAATCATAAGCTAATCAAATATTCAATCAGAATAGATACATTAACAGCAATAATAATTAGAGAAAATAGTCTTGCCCCTGAGTTCTAGGTATCATTTCATTACAAGAAAAAAGAAGTTCATGCCCACAGATCTATTGAAGAGCAAAAAATTAAAGACTGAGGATTTTGACAGCAAATCAAATGGCCTTCAGTTGGGATTGTAGAAGAGGGTTCTTCTCAGGTTTATAAATTATCAGAACATAGTTTTAAATTAATATTTGAAGGTACACAGTCACCATGAGAGGGGTAAGACATGAGTACAGGAATCAGAAGGGTCTGGTGCCAAGCACTGCCATGAGAACGCAGAGCTGGGCTGAAGTCTGTGAACACGGCCACAAAAGGAAGCAACTGCCGGGCCGTCCAAGGAGGTAAGGGTGAGGCAACTGCTTCACTCTTAGCTTGATAGAGTTAACAAATGTTAAAGTCTTAGTATGACATGTTTGATCTCCTGGGGAAGGGGAGCGTCCTTCGAGAGCCTTGCTTCTTGGGCTGTCCTTTCCCGCACAGGTCTAGGTTCCAGTGGGGTTAGGTCCTGAACTTTTCCAGGTGTTGAAAAACCAGCTCTTCTTTCTCTTCCTCTCTTGAGACACCCCTGGGTTCTGTTAGCAGAAATTTCTGAAAACGGAAAGAATAAGACGCTTGTTTGCATTGATCTTCATGAAATCATTTAAAGAGTGGGAACAGGATGGGAGGCAATGACGTCAAAGTCAACGAACGCAACAGGAAATGATCTCCGTGATTTAATTTAGAAGCTGACCGTCAAAAGCAAATGCTTCCGGGACGGCGAGAAGACTTCTTGGAGCTAACAGGTGCAATGGGATCTTTTTCACCGTTCCTCCTGCGTTACACAAGTATCCCTTCACCTCTTTCATGTGACATTTCATTTGAGACTGCTCAGTGGGGCACAGGGGCAGCCCCTCACTAAAACAGAGCAAAACAAATCTTGTATCTCAACTTGTTGTTAATTGATGTTGTTGCTTGGATATTTGATGGTCAAGCAAGATATACCCAAAGTAATTCCATGGTCCATTAACATGCAGCTTGGTGTACACTTTGAGACCCATTAAATGACCCAAGAGGATATGGAGATTTCATGCATCAGGTTTCTCACTGTCTCTAATTTCTTACTGGCTCTTCATTTTTTTAAACCTTATTGGGACTTTAAAAGACATCAAGTACTGTAGGATGTTTTTAATTTATTTATACTCAAAATCTTCAAAATGCTCTTTTGTAAGAGTCATTTGATGTCCAAGTATCCTTGTGGGGCCTTTTCATCAGTCTTGTCCCGGCCCCGGAAAAACAACAGGAAATCACAATTTGCCACAATTAAAAAGGCTGAGTCGGACAACAAGGTTTGAATTCAGTTCCACATTGGTCTCAGAGCACTGTTGTCTCTCTCCGAGGAGCCTGCTTGTTTATAAAGATGTTTCAAATGCAGCGGCAGACTCCTTTAGATTTTAGCTTCATGAATGGATGGCAAAGTTCACTGTTAACTATGCTCAGTTCAGTTCGCCTTTGCATTACAGGGGAGAAAAATAGGAGCCCTTGAAATAGACATATATAGAAAGATAGAGACTTGAAACAGACACACATAGAAAAATAGAGACTTAACTTCATGCTACCAAAGTGAGCTTAATCAATACAATTTACGTCCCAGAGAAAATTCTGGAAAATATGAGGCTAAGGCTGAAAACTTAGCAGAAGGAACCATTTTTTCTCTCCATGAATATAAATTAAACCTTAAGGGAAGATAATCAAAGCCGATAAAGGGAAAATAATCACTTCTGTCAGTGGAGATGGAATCTATGAGTCTTTCATAAGATTTTACTCTGAATTCCTTCAGCTCTGCTTTCTGAACAAGTCTGAGATTTTCTGGACTATCTAGTCAGGACCCAGACAGAATCCACACCAGTTGTTTGAAAGAGATCATTAAACTTATGGGATTTTCAAGATTAAGTTGCTAACTAGAAAATTCAAAGGGAAGACCAGGACATTAAAGTGACAGGCGTTGGAGGAACAATGAGATGCTTAGAAAGAGCAAAACTTAGAAGCCTGAAGGAGGGCTGTCCTGGAGATGACACTCCTGTCTCTAAGCTGAGGGGCACTGTGGCCGAGCTGGTGTGGCTGTCTCTAAGCTGAGGGGCACTGTGGCCGAGCTGGTGTGGCTGAGCTTGGATGAGGCTGAGATAAGCCAAAACAAGGGCATGAGGAAGCCTTCAGATGGCTAGTCTGTAGAGGGTGTGGTGATGCCGCATCTGCCCATGCTGGACAGCCGTATGCTGCCCATGCTGGAAAGTCAGGCTGTTTGATCTACAGATGTGGGAAGTAGTCAGGTAGGTCACAACTCAGCAAAGTGCCCAAAATGGTCAAATAGCTAAAAATGCCAAGTTTACCAAATGCTTATGTGCCCTGCATGTCTCTAAGTGTCTCATAAGTGTTAGCTTTTTACAACACTTTGAATAATTTTAATAAGTCTATGAGACCCACACTGTGATCAGCATACTAATATATAGGAAGCAACACGGGTATGGAATGGTTATATGAGTTGGCCACAGTGCTTAGCTACCATAAGTAAGTAGGATTTAAGGGGATTTTAAACCCAGATAGTTGTGCTCTGAAATCTATAATCTCAATGTGGTGCTATGTTTCTGGTGTCTTTCTTTTCTTGACCACCCGTGGCTGTCCAGCCTTCTAAGAGCATGCATGGATTAATGAACTAAATTCTCCTGGAATAAGTATTGATGCTTGCATTGTTTTACAAATGAGTTAACTAAGGCACAGAAAAGCTAAATTGGGGCTCAAGCTGCCTAAGAGATTCGAACACTTTCTGAATCCAACGGTGAGTGGATCACGTGCTCAACCATGTATTTGAATGTTTGAGATGTTCTGCCTCATCATGCAGAAATTGGTCATCTCTCCTGGAAAACCCTTGTTCCCCTTAAAATAAATGGGTCTATAGGTAATAAAATTTTCATCATTTTAGAAAAACCCATAACATCGACTTCTTCCCAACCAAGACCTCTTATGTTTTCAGATTCCCTGTGGGAATAGGGAAGAAGCTCTCCTGTATGCCATGCACGAGACAAAGTTCACTGAAGAGGAAGCCTGCCGAAGAAAAGACTCAGGACAGCGTTTCTCTCGGTTTCGGGCATCCTGGTAAGGCTCTCCTTCCACAGTGTGGAGTAGTGGCGGTTCCGTGGTCAGGGCTGCGGAGTAGAGGCGGTTCCGTGGTCAGGGCTGCGGAGTAGTGGCGGTTCCGTGGTCAGCGCTGCGGAGTAGAGGCGGTTCCGTGGTCAGGGCTGCGGAGTAGAGGTGGTTCCGTGGTCAGGGCTGCCACAGCCTTTCTCTAGCAGCACCATTTATGAAGAGGCAGGCATCCAGTTCCTGTGTGCCATTGGAGCATCGAAGGGAAAGAGTCCTGACAAGCAAGCATCCTTTGGGGACTCCACACACTCTGAGAGTTAAACAAAATGGCTGAAATCCTTTCTATCTATAAATTCTAGTTGGCCTCAGCAGAAGAAGGCTGTGACTTCGTTCCTGGCCTCTAGCATAATGGCTGACCCATGGTAGCTTCTAAAGGATGATTTGTGTGATGAGTAGGAGAATGAACTAATAAATCGCCTTCCCAGAGCACATAAACACACATCCATATATCACAATAATTGGGTGGAAGTATTATGTCTCGGATTCTCACAACTAGGTAAAACTTTTTGAAACTGCAAAAGTATTCCCAGATAAAAGAATGTTTTTTCTTCTTAAAGGAATCTCTCGACCTAAACTCCAAGGACCACGATTTACAAAAGGCCCAAGACGGGAGTACTACCATGATTTACAGGACAGCTAAGTTCCTATCTCTCCTCAACAACTGCTGTCTCTGTTCTTAGTAGATCATGGGAGAAGACAGCCACCGCTCTGCTGGGATATACAGCTAGCTTCGCAATAATTTCCCTTTCTACGTATGCTTCTTTCCCATGCATTGGTTTGAGTCTTCTCAGGGTTTTTTATTTAATATGTTATTCACAACCCCTTCCGTGTACCTACACATCCTCATCTATCTTATATACACTTAGATATTTAATAATTCATATGTGCCTAAACTAGGCATGATTTCTACATACTTACACTCTTTCCCCTTGCTTTTTATTCCTTTGACCCACATTTTTGTCTACTTTATAGTTAAAGACTGGTCTCTGAAAGAGCCGAGGGGAGAACTTTGGTATACAGTTATTTCCTTTTCCAGTGAATCTCTCTCCTCTGCTTTGTAGGAACACTCATCTCTGGAGGAATGAGCCCATGACTTGTTAAGACCTCATTTATGTACGGTACGTCGGAAATCTCTTCACTGTCTAAAATAATGCAACGATGACTCCCTCACACATACATGCAACTGATAAAATTAAAATAACATTTTCAACGAAGGACAAACATCCTCGCATAATCCAAATAGACAATGATCTGAATTTTAATAACGACAGAATAACAGTAACAAAAAGTAAAAAGATGCAGGGAAAAGTATCGTGTTCCTAGAAGTTGGCGATAACGGTGTGCTAAATACTAGCCTTTCATGTTCAACAATCATTTGAGTGCCCGCTCTCCGGGAGAGCAGTTTCAGGAAGAGAACCATGTGAAAGCCATCCACGTTCCAGGTGAAAACAGTAACTATTTCACAGGCTCCCTTCTAATCGCTGATGTGTGCGCAGACACATACGCACAGAGGAAAGGCATGGCTTTGCTTTGCAAACTTGAGCTCACCCTGCTCATACTGTTTCATAACCTGCCAGCCCTCTAAAAGGCCCTGAAATTCATAGGTCAAGCCCCTGAGGCATACTCTGGAAGGAAGAGGACAATGGGCTTGAGCAGCGGTCTTAGAAGAAAATAGAACGGAAGCAAAGGAGAAGGCGAGTGAGATCAAAGAAGACGGAGGCTGTGGAGCCAGGCGAAAGGCCAGCACAAAGGATAAGAGATAAAAACGGACTCGGGCCGTTTCAACTCCATTTTCTAATTTTCTTAATTGCATCAGCACTGCGCCATTGTGTGTTTTTGGAAACTCAACTCCTCCATCCAGTCTTCCTCTTGCTCCTCTTCCTCTCCCTCCCCCCAATCCCCTGTGGCTGGGGCAGTTCACAGGGCAGGGTAGAGATGCCAACCACTGGAGCCAAATTCAATTCCGAATCCAAACATAAGCTGTGTTTGAGACTGGAGACTCTTTGAGGTTCACCCAAGTCCAATTTTACCAATTCCCTCCAGGGAAATATTTCCCTTTGAAGCATTTTGGGATGCAGGTTTGGGTTTCTGGTGTGGTACAATTTACGTATAGAATGAACAGTCAGCACCTAACCCCTCACTGCCTGTGTGTGCCGTCTACACCGACCTATAGCCAAGCCCGTGGTGGAAGGCATGACTGGAAGACATTTCTGCTCATGTGCATCAAAATTAAAATTTAAAAGGCAAATAAAGAATATTAAATTAGCCCAGATGTTGTAAAGTTAATATGCATGTTGATTTCCTCAGCAATAGCTCTTGAGAGTTGCAACAAAAAAGGCTGGAGGAGGAGGGGACGGATGGCCTGAAATGAAACTCTTTTTAAAACGCTAGGTTTTTAAACTGTTCACTCTGGCAAGCAATATCTTTCAGATAATTATCAGGGCCCACAACCTGAAGTACTCACCCAAACAAAAAATAAACAAACATAAAACATGGGATAGTTTTCCTTAAAAGATCTGAGATTGCAACTCTAGGGGAAAGGAAGTGCCCCCCTCAAGCGAATTGCAGAGACTCTATCAGGTCTGAATGGCCTCAAAACCCCATTAGAAAAATAAATAAGCTTGCGATGAAAGCTAACTTGGGAATTGGAGAGAGCTGAGAACTACACTCACGCTGAGAGCAACACGGTGATGAGCCTGCTTACTGGGTATTGAGACCACTCATGGTGACATTATCATTTAGGGCAAAGCAAATTGGAGGAGGGCTATGTTGCCTGGGTAGGAACTGAAGCCCTTTCTATTCTTCGTCCCTCACCATCAGGTCAAAATGACTTGAAAAAGAAAAAAGGGAAAGTGCCAGCATTGTCACCCTGGCTGTGGGGCTGTTCCATCCTTGTTGCATACCCTGTAAAATTCTGAGTTAACATCAGGGTTCCCTGGATGCCCTGAGCTTGTCTTCCTGTTTAGCTTTTGAACACACTTCCATGGGACTTCATCACGATGTCATATACCCGGTGCGTACCACAGAAATATCTTCTGAGAGCCTGGCCTGCATTGTTACTATTTACTTCAACTTCTGAAAATAAATTTGGGAGTGGGGCTGCTGAGTTATGTCTCCTGGGCCTCTCAGAGTCTTTTTTTTTCTTCACTCAATTATTTTTTTTGCAGTATTCAGGGTGGCTTCATTTGACTGTTTGATCACAAATAAATGCAATCTGGTTAATCCATCATCATGGTTCCTCCCCCAGTATGCATAAAGACTTGGGAAGTAAGAGTCTGTTCTTACATCATCCCAGCTCTGTCCCTTTGCAGATTTGAGCATCTGCCTGTCAGCTGGGAGTCTCCATCTCAACAAATGCTCCCACAGCACCTACACATACCTTCTAGATATCATTCACCTTGCATCTCTAAAAGTATGCTTTTCATACTATTCAGATCTGGGAAATCGCAGCATATACTAAGTATTTTACGAACAAGTGCATTGGGGAATTGAAGTGTGTTTTCATGATCAGAAGAACAGCCAACCCTTAAAATGAAGCTAAGTCTGTACAAGTTATACAGACTTGAGTGATGGAGTCTAAAGAGAAATAAGCCATAGCCCTGGTTCCACCCTGAGCAGACTAGACATGTGCACTTTCCCCCCTCTCTTGTATGTCTCTTTGCACATACATGTACCTCATTTCCTATGAAGAATGAAGTCAGTATGCTTGCACGTTTACTTAAACTAAACAAGAAATCATAAAAGAACAGATAATAAGATTATGGTGATAAAAAATTTAAAACTATGAAGTCTCACACTAGTTCCCCCAAATGAATGAGGACCCCAGGTGTGGTGGTCCACGCCTTTCATCTCAGCACTTGGGACACAGAAGCAGGCAGATCTCTATAAGTTCAAGGCCAGCCTGGTCTACTTAGCCATTTCCAAGCCAGGCCAGAGTTGCACAGTGAGACCATGTCTCAAAATTAAATAAATATATACATATATGCACATATAAAATGAGGCTATGAGAAAGTCTGTGCACGTTGAGGGAAGAAGGCAGCATCAGCAAATCGTGTAACCTCCTTGCTCACAGGTACCCCCATGACAGCTTGGAAAGGCTGAAGTTCATGACCCTCCCAAGTGAAGGTCCTGGCTGACTTCCTCAGGCAGAAAGAAGCTGATGGGACCCCTCATCAGCCTTGCCCACCTCTCAGATGCCAGAAAGTCATGGAAGTTGGTGGCATAGTCCCCACAAAGCTCATCCCACGTAAACAGCTGTGACATGGGGGGTGGAAGACAGCTCAGCCTAGGGTCACCAGAATGATGGTCCTTAAAATACCTGTAGCTCAGTGTAGAAAACCCTTGAGGATGAAAATGACCAGGAATTCCCCTCATGTACAATAGTCTCACAGTCTGTGAGCTTGACAGCCAGGAGCTCTCCCGTGACCACATAGGAAACACTGGGGTTTATCTCTCCTGCCTCTCTCAGAGGAACACAAAAGACTGATTTGAGATATGAGAGATCATTTTGCTCTCTTCCAATGCCTGGCCATAGGAGAAACCATCTCAACAAAGCCTAAGACACTAGGGTTTTAGCAGAGTCTACCCTCCCTAGGGGAAGGTGGATACCCAACTCCACCAACTCTAGCCTTTCTGGTTCACCTAAGAGTGGAGGGGAGACATGGTGGCACTGTAGAGTCCACTGACCAGAGAGCCAGGCTCCCCGAGATACAGACTTAACCAGAGGTCTGTAGAACGGTTTCCCACATCACCAGGACCTGCTCACCACAATACCTCCTGCCCAGAGCATCTTGTCTTCCTCTCAAGCACAAAAATACAAGGCAAAGAATCAGCCCTCCAATTTAAAGGGATGGAAAAGAGATGGCAGGATTTGAAAATTTACATCAGAAAAGCTATTCAAATGTGGCTAACATGCCAACGGTTTTAAAGGAAAAGGCAGAAACATGCAAAGCAAATAGAGCTATGATCTAACAAATGGAAAATCTGTGAAGGAATCATGAACAAATGATAGAAACGCACAAAAAATACACTATCAGAAATGATGAACAACTTCCATAGCTCATAAGGAGACTACACAACGCTGAAGGAAACACAGCTTCTAAAATTGGAAAGCAAAGAGAGGAATGACATATAGGATAATTAATAATAATAATAATAAGTCAGAATATCTAAACAATACAGAACTACAAATGTTTTATATATATACATATACATAATATAGAGCACATAGCTACATTTTCTGATGTAGATACTCCTAATTAGTGCCAGTACAGAATAGCCTTATCGCTTTACATTTATCTATGCATATCATTTTATTTAAAGTTTGTTTCTTGTATACAATATATAATTAGGCTATATGGCTTCTCATTCACTCTATTTATCCCAGTCTTTTAGTGAGGGTATTTAGATTAGTGATTTTTAAGTAATTATGTACAGTGGAGAATCATTGAGAAGTAGACTGGATTAGTGGTGACCATGTGCTGTAAACTTTGAGACACCGCCTTAGATATAAAAAGAAACCATATAAAATTGACGTGCTAAGAAAAAAGATAAAACAAAATAGAATAAAATGCTCCACTAAAACCACAAAAGAAACAAAAGATATATATATATATATACATATATATATGTATATATATATATATATCAAGGACATAAATACAAAACAATACTAATTACACTTAGTAACAATTCAACTGTGTACATAACCACAGGTAAGTGAGAAGTTATAGCCTAACTATATGTTGTCTACAAGAAACAAAGTTTAAATGAAAAGATACACATAGATTAAACATAAAGGGAAAAAGCTGCACTATGCTGATTTTGATCAGGGTGATCTACACCAGAACAAACAAATAAACTTGTCAGAGGAAGAAACTAGGGGCATGTTTCAGTGAAAGAGAGAAAAAGAGGGAGGGAAGGAAGGAGGGAGAGAGGGGGGGGAGGGAGAGGGAGGGAGGGAGAAACAGAGAGAGAGAGAGAAAGAGAGGGAAGAAGGGAGGGAGAAGGGAGAGAGAGAAGAGCCAGGAGGAGGGAGGAAGAGGGAAGGAGAGAGAGAGAGGGCACATTTGACAAGAGAAATTATTCAGGACATACGTGATTATTCCTAATGATGAGGGAATCAAGGCTCCAGGAAGATTTAACAATCATTAAGATATAAGCATCCAATATCCTTTGAAGTATAAGACAGGAAAACAATGAAATGCTCAAATAGAAGTAGGTGAAGTCACTATTACAACTGGAGACTTTAATGCTCATCTTTCAAAAATGTCCAGATCCAGCAAGAAAAGTAATCAGTAAAGATGTAGTTGAACTGCACAGTCCCATCATTGTGCTGGATGTAATTGACAACTATAGAGTATGTAACCAAAGAAATCAGAGGGCTGGGGAGATGGCTCAGCGGGTAAAAGCACTAACTATGAGAGACTGACAACTAGAGTTTGATCTGCAGAATCCCCAGAAGCCATATGTGATGAGTGCATTTGTAATCCCAGCACTCTCTCAGCAAGATGGGAGGTGAAGACAGGAAAATTGCCCAGAAGCTCCTGAACCTAGAGTAGGCAGTATAGTGGAACAAACAACAAAAGAGAGCCTGCCTCAGCAAGGTGGAAGGCTAGAACCCCACATCCCACAGTTTTCCTCTGGCTGCCACGTGCATGCCATGATATATACATCTGCACACACATACACACAGGCACACACACACAGACACTACAGATTATACAGTTTTTCAGGCCAACATGCGATGCTCAAGATAGACCACATTTGGGGGTGTTAAGTTTAAATCTAGAAATTATATAATATCCGCCATGAGACCAACTAAAATTAACTGGAAATCAATAACAAAAACATAGCAGGAAAATTCCAGAATGCTTGTATGTTAGAAAAAATAATTCTAAATAACATTTGGGTCAAAGAAGAAATCTCAAGACATTTAAAAATATTTTAATGAAAATATAACACAGAATTTTGGGGACATGACAGAAGCATTGCAAAGAGGGAAATTTACAGCACTGCTTACATGTAGTATAAAAGAAGAAAGAACTACATACAATCAGGCTTCTAGTAAAACACAAGAAGAAGAAAAAATTAAATTCAAGCAAGCGGAAAACAATATGATAAAAAAATTTGAGAAGAAACTTAAAGCAGAAAATCAACAGAGAAGACCAACCAAACCCAAAGCTAGGTCTACAGATAGATTAATGAAATTAATTATCCTCTACTCAATCTAACCAAGGAGAGAATGGAGGAGACACAAATTGTTAATGTTCTAAATGAAAGAAAGAAGGACAAGCTGTAGGTCACATTGATTGTAGAAAGATTACGAACTCTCATCATGAAGAACTCTATATCCACAAGCTTCATAGCCTACAGTACATGGACCATTTATGTGAAAGAAACAACCTGCCAAAACTTACAAGGAGAAAAACTAAACTCACCACTATTAAAGAGAGCAAGGTGATAAAGAAGAGCCTTTCAAAGCATAAAGCTCTGTGCCCGAGTGAATACCATCTGAGTTCATTGCAAAGAACCCAACCGCAGAGGCTGAGTAAGCCATAAAGAAGATGGGTCTGCTTTGGCTCATGGGTCAGCGCCAAGATGGAGGTTATGTTTGATGATGTTCTTCATACTAATGCAGTCTCAAAGTTGTCCTGGGGCATCACATGGCAAGAAACAGAGAGTACATGGGGGACCTAGCTCAGTAGGCTTTTAATATAGATCCACTCTTAAGATAATCCATTAACTCATTAATCCCTTAATGCACTGATCACAGGAGTGGATTAATCCACTCATGAGGGCAGAACACTCCCCATCTCTTAAAAATCCCCAGATGGTCTCATCTTCTAATATCTCCCTCTGAGGATTAGATTTCATTAGCTTGTGGAAGGGAAAACTCTGTTTAAACCAGAGTTCTACCTGGGGCCCTGAAGGTTATGTCCTCAAATATATAGTGCAGCCGCACAGAAAGACAGGAAAACTGTGAGGACATGAGAAAGAAAAGGAGTCCCTGAGCCTAGAGTCCAACCAACGACTTTGTAAGCAAGTGATCCGATACATTTAACATTTGCTGTAAGGCTGCTGACATAGGGAGACTATGCCTTTCACGTAGAGATGTTTTATGTGACAGTATCACTGGTTCAGGCTCGAGACCTGAGTATATATGACCCTGGGCAGGGCCTTATTTCTTTCTCCAGTCATGGTTTGAGAATCTCTGATGAAACTCTGACTTCGTTTACAGTAAAGACACCCAGTCTTCCTCTGTCCTTGTTAACAAGACCTCTACTATCTATCGTAACCTCGCCAGGTGGCCCCCAAGAACCACCCGCTCATCTCATTATCTTGGGCTTCTTAGAAACGTTTTAAACATTGTAAATTCAAATTTCATCAAAATGCTAAAAGTGACAGCTGCAAAAGAAAAATAATATCTGTGGCTCTCCCTTGAGAAGTCTCTACCCTCATTTGGATAGAACTTACTCTCCAAGGTGCTATTTTGAGAAGCCCATGTCCATGATCCCTGGCACGTCTGTCTCCTCCTCTGAGTGCCTCCATTTTCATTCTCAGTCTTCCTGCTTAAGCCCATATTAAAATATCTCTATTAAACCTCAGCTCTACTTCATAAGATGGCTAGTCTTGGCATTCATTTCTACCCTGAAGCTGTGAGGCGCAGTGGAGGACAGTGGAAGCAGAGACATGAGGCAAGACCACCAGGTACCGGGCTCAAGGAGACCACCCTGAACTCATTCCACCCTTCTGGTCTTCTAGAACTGTAATAAGAGTCAACCTTACAGATTTCTAAGTTTCCCTCTAGATCCATTTCTCACTGTGCTATATGATAATTTCATCAACAAAACCCACTGGACCACATGCTTGACTTTTCTCCTAGGAACACACATTACCTTTTTAAATTTCTTTGCAATTGTTTTATGTTTAAGTTCTTAGATGGCTTGGCCATTTGATATTAGATAGCCAATTGGTGTGCTATTTCCTTGGGAAGACTATTATTTCTCCCATTCTCGACATTCCTTAGCTGCCTGTAGTTCTTTGACTAGGGTTGAGGCTCCCTGAGCTCCGCTCTTGTCCATGTGAGCATGTCTATTGTTGTCATCCTTGTTCAACTCATGTCTAGGGATTTGTGTTGGTAAGATTTTGTGGGTATGTCTTTTGGCATTCCTAGGAGACATAGCCTCACATCAAACTCCCTGTTCTTATGGCTTTTGTAGTCCTTCTGCCCCTCTTCTGTGATTATCCTTAACCTTAGATGTAGGAGCTGAATTATAAATGTATCCATTGATTCTAACTTCTACAATCCTGCATTTTGAGCAACTGTAATCGTCTCCATGATTTTCTGTAATCATCTCAGTCTGTTGCACAGATAAGTTTTCTTGACAAGGCTCAAGAGCTACACTTATCTGTGGGTATAAGGACAGATATTTAGAGTGTAGTTAGGGTTGATGCTACCCTTTTGTAAAGTGTTCACTGTAGGTTCTCCTCCAAGATTCATGATTTCACTATGCCTTGGTAGTTGGCTAGGTTTCCAGTACACTAACGCTGGTTTCCCTCTTCTTGAACAGGTCTTAAGTCCAGCAAGAGAGTGGTTGGTTACCACCAAGTTCCGTGTGCCACTACTGCACCCTTATGGCTATCACACAATGCAAGCCATTGTTGTGATTCACATGCATTGTGTTCAAACGTATCCAGATGTGTGATGGGGACTGGGTTGTTACACATGTGTCCATGCATTATAGAGACAAGAAGTCAACCTTGAGGACCAGCTTTCAGATGCCATTCACCTTATATTTTGAGACAGTATCTCTCACCAGGACTCAGGACACACCGAGTAGGCTAGACTAGACGGCCAATTAGCCTTAGATATTGGCCTGTCTCTGCTTCCCCAGCTCTGGGATTACAAAAACATGCTACCATATTTGGCTTTTCACATGGGTTTTGCTCACGAAACTCAGATCTCTGTGCTTACACAGCAAGCACTTAACCCACTGAGCTATTGCCCCAGTCTCAGATTTTTCAAGTCTTTCTGTTGTTTCCATTTGCCCTTGTGGAAAACCAAAAGTGCCCCAATGTAGCCTTGCAGCAGCCTGAATGGTCTGCTGCTTAGCGGTATCTTCTGTGAAGGTTCACCATCCTCAGATTTCACGTTCTGTAAAGCTCTGAGGCACAGGCACAATGAAACCAAATTGCTCCTGAGCAACAAAGGCTATGTTTTCCACCATCTCTAGGAATCTATGTTTCTCATTTCCATTTCATTGCTCATTTTTCATCTGCATTCTGGTCTCAACCAGTAAGGCATTCTTTTAAAAGCTTTTTTTTTAATTCTCTGTTTAATTTTCACATAATCTATTCTGAACATTGTTTCCCTTCCCCCAACTCCTCCCAGATGCTCCACACTTTCCCACCGAGCCAAATTCATGACTTTTATCCCTCTCTTTCTTTAGAAAACAAACCAACCAGAATTTAAAAGAGAAATAAGAAAGAAAAAACATGCCTAGTCTCTCACACACACACTCACAAAAACAAACCCACAAAAATAGAAACTTGAAAACTATCATCTACAAGCAAGAGACCAGTAAAGCAAAAGTGTGCCCAAATAAAGCAATATGAGACAAAACAAAAGTATATAAAATATCATTGAGTTCGTTTTGTGTTGACCACCTACTGCTAGGCATGGAAGCCTCCCCTGAGTGTGGTTAATATACCCTACCCATTGAAGACTCCATTGAAAAAAACTACTTTTTCCTTTGCAAGTGGGAGAAAGCTTCTTGGTAAGGGATGAGATCTATAAGAAATTTTAAACCTTTGTTTTGTCTTCTTTCAAGCGCTCACCAGATCACAGTTTCCTTCAGAACTGTCACCGCCCCTCCCTATTATCCTATCCTAAAGCCACTGCCACACTTAGGTGTTTTGTATTGACTATAGCCCTTCTCTAACAGCAATGCTTCATCTTCCTGTCGCTTCTCTGCTGTTAACAAACACAATGCCATAAACTATTGTAGGTTATTTGATTGTGAAAAGAGGTGAATTGTAGCTGACAAAATTCCACTTCAAGGAAATAGAGGTTGCATCTGAGGACCTGGTGACAACCTTCTGGCTGGCAAGATCTCAAAGGCCGCAGGGCATCCTGAGTTAAGAAGCAGAAGTTGTGAAAGAGACCAAGCCAAATGGCTTCCACAGCTGACTTGAGATAGCCCACTCGTACACCTTGGCAATGGCTTCTTGGCCATTTAGGTGTGATAACCACCATGACTAAATGTGATTTATGAAATGATGGTTCAAAGCTTTATGGTCAATTCATACAATTTACCATTTTGCTAGGATAAAAGAGAAAAACCACATGTCATTTAGGTACAGGAAAAGCATTGACAAAAATCCAACAACCATTCATTTTAAGAAAGGAGAAGAAAAGAAACTGAAATCAGTTGGACATGAAGAAAACTTTCTTAACTTGATATATAACGTCTACACAAACCCACAGACAGCATTCTAATTGATCCTGAGATTTAAAATCTTCTCACTAACATTAGGAATAAGTTATGAGTGTCTTCAGTCAGCTTTGCTTTTCAGCATTGTACTGGAATCCATACCTAATATTATTAATAAAATAAAAGTAAATAATATATATTCAGGCTGGGTAAAAGTAAATTAAATAAAACTGACTTTGTTCAAAAGTGACATAAGCATTTATACAGAAAGCCCCAGATGAATGAATGAGTAAAATCAATGAAAAGCTTGGCAAAATAAATCCTAGAAGAAATAAGTGACTGAAGCAAAATTATAGCATATAAAACTAATCATATCATCAAAAATGAATGGAATTTAAAATATGTTACCATTCATATTATCACCCGGCAAAATGAAATATTTTAAACATAATGTATTATGTACTAGATCTATTTTAGCAAAGCCACAGGACTTTGATAAAGGATACCAAGAAAATAACAAAACGTAAAGATATGCTATATTCATGGATAGAAGACTCAATATTATGTTACTACGTCAATTTTCAACGTGATCAATAAATTAATTGCATCATAATAAAAATCCTATCAGGTTATATTTTGAACTTTATAAAGCCAATTCTAAGATTTACAAAGAAATCGAGAATAGATAACTCAATAGCAAATAAAATTAACAAAGTTAGAGACTGTAACTTCTTTACCTCAAAACTTAATGTAAAGCTACAAAAACCAAGGCCATGTGGTATTCAATAATAGTTTGATCTATTAAGGGGTCCAAATGAGAGTCCAGAAATGGGTCCACATAAATACAGTCAAGTGATCTTTGGCAAAGAAGCAAAGGCCATAATCACATGGAGTAAAGATGGTCTTATTAACAAATAATAGAAGAGGAGAACAGTCCCTTGTAAGATCATATGAAAGAAAATTTTAATAGACTTTTATACCCTTTACAAAAATTAGATAAAATTGGAGCCTAAATGTAAATGAAAGCAAACAAAAGCCATACAACTCCTAGGAGATACAATACGATGCCAACTCCATGACATGCTCAGAAACACATGTCATTGTACTGAAACCTGAATGCAAATGGTGGCTTTTGTGCGATGAGGTATTCGTGTAGGTTCAGAAGCAACAGACACCCGACTTCCCGGCAGACCTGCACAGCAAGCCCTCTGACCTGCCGACCCACCTCACTGGCTTCAGTTTTAGAAATCTGCCAGGCTTGAGTTAGGGCTGCAGTAACAGCTGGCTACGCTGCTCTGGGCTGGTCAACGCACCCAGGCCTTGTAATCTGCTGGCGTAGTAGCACTGACTTCCTTGACTTGCCAAGAGACTCCAGCAAAGCCCCGGGCGTGAGACCGCTTCGTAAAGGGCTCCACACTCATTCCTCAGACTTCCGACCAGGGCAGCTGCGCTGTTTCTCCTGATTTTCCCCTGAGCAAACATCACTGGTTGCACATGGGGACACACCTCACCCTTTTACGATCTGGAAGACATTAGCATGGGCTCTTAGAAAGTCCCAAACAAAAACTGGCGAAACTTCACTGGATGCCAAGGAAGCAGCTGGCACCATAAACTCCGCAAGGGCTTTGCCGGCACGCCTCTTTCCCCGTGCTGCCAAATGGTTATGGTAGGGGGACCTGGCATTGTACCGCCGAAACAAACAGGAAACCAAGGAAGACCATATACTAACCTGCCTTTGTCACTAATTAAGGGAACAGCTTTGTTTAAACTGCCCCTTCAGAACCCTGCCGTGCCGTCGAGAAGGATTCATGGTTCATATATTGAAGGGAGTGCAAGGCATAGCCCAATCCCTCAGGATGAAGCATCCGGAAAACATAAGCACTGTTTTGGTTTGACACTGCTGATTATCACTATCCTCTATTTTGTTAACTATCTGGATAGAAATAAAATCTTTAATGCTCTCCTTGGGGTTTTGTTTTTGTTTTTGTATTGTTCGTGTGTTTGTTTTTACATTTGCCTGGCTACCTAGCAGGTTATTTACCATTCAATTTTAATGAGATTATTTCCATTTTGAAAATATGAATACTCGTTCCAAAAACAATGTGAATTTTTGCCAAATAAAACAAATAAAAATGACTTTCTTTTCCCATGGTTTGGATATGGCTTGTCCCCTAAACGTTATCTTTAGCTGATAGCTTGCTCTCCAGTGAGGACAGAGGGTTGAGTTCTGGGATCACTGAAAGATAAAACCTCCCCGGGCGGTGGTGGCGCACACCTTTAATCCCAGCACTCGGGAGGCAGAGACAGGCGGATCTTTGTGAGTTCGAGTCCAGCCTGGTCTACAAGAGCTAGTTCCAGGACGGGCTCCAAAGCTACAAAGAAACCCTGACTCGAAAAAAAAAAAAAAAAAAAAAGATAAAACCTCACAGAAGGTATTCAATCATGGGAGCTCTCAGGAATGGATGGGCCCTATCTTCCAAGAGTAGAGTTGGTTTCATGGCCCTGGATTAGTTTCTGAAAGATAGTTGTTTATAAAAAGAACAGCCTTGGAACTGAGAAGATAGTCAAAAAAAAAGTATCAGTCACGCAAGCATGAAGATTTGAGTTCAGATCCCCAGCTCCATATACAATCAGGCCATGATGTGATGTGCCTGTAATCCCAGCTCTAGGGAGGCAGAGACAGTAAGACCGCTGAGGCCAGGGTCTGTCTAGCTGATCAATGAGCTCCAAATTTGGCAAGAGGTTCTGTCCTTACACAAACAAGGGGCATTGCTTCTGCATGGGCATGTTGGCATGCCATTTAAAAAGAGGAAGGGCAATCCCCAGTTTTGTTTGCTGGTTTCTCATTTGCTTGTGGCCATTTAGAAAAGCATTACTCGCTGGGCCCAAGCGAAGGAGGCGGTCTCACAAGGACTCCTTGTCCAACATCCCAGCTCATGACCTGGCAGTGGCTACTCAATCCGGGAATCGCTACTTCCTCGGCCAGTTCCCATTCTCAGCATTGTGTGCTTTAAGGAGTAACTTAGACAGGAAGGGGTCTCAGCTTTTCTTCTGAATTTCTCGCAGTTAAACTTCCCAGGGAAGACTGGGAGACGTCCATGCCTGTACTCAGTACAGGCCGTATTCAAAGAGGAAGTTACTGTGAAATCTTCTTAACATGTCCACCAGAGAGGCTTCGGCAGGTCTCCAGTCATAAAATCGTATGTCAGCTTCATTTCCTAGTGAGCCCAGAAGTCTGGATATGAAAATCCACAAGCTGGGCTCAGAGACATTCCTTCATGATCAAACTGACTTTCGAATTGAAAGGACTCACTTTCAATAGAAGTCATGTATATTTTTCAAAGCTTTGTCTATGAATTAGCAGCAGGGAACTCCGTCAATAACTTTGCAGCTGTGCACAAACAGTAAATACCCCACTGAGAGTCGGGACTAACACCGCCCCTAGTTCAAGATCATGGACAAAAGCAAGGAATGTGATGGCAGGTCTGTCTCTTTCACCCAACAGTAGCCTACAGGACAGCATCTCACCACTGAGAGAGGAAAAGCTGAGGACTCTGGGGTTTCTTACATATTTATAGGTCTCATAAAAATATTCCTGGCTCTGAACTTAAAGGTCTTCTGACTCACCAACAGCTAACAAAACATTGAGCTATCAGCTAGATGTTAGAATGCCAACACCAGGGAAACAGAGTGAGTCAAAGAAAGAGAGAGAAAGAACAAAAGAGAAGGGAGGGAAAGAGGGAGGGAGGGAAAGGAATGGAGATGGAAGGGAGGGAGAAGGGAGGGAGGGACAGACGAAGGAAGAGATGGAAGAAAGGATAAAAAGAGAGTGGGTATTTTAAAGCATGCTAGTTTAGGCAAGTTTTCTGACTAGATTCAATTTCTTCAAATTAATAAGTATCTGTGAAGTTTATCTCACTGCTACCCAGCCTCCACTGTTCCAAAGACAAAAAAAAAATGTCTGAATGCTCAGGTCCTTTATATATCATGGTGCAGTGTCTGCATATCACCTACACACACACACACACACACACACACACGTTTTAATAATTAATATTATACTTATGCATCACTCACACAGACACCATCGACCCCGAGTAGTAAGTCTTGCAAAGCAAGTGCTAATTTTACATTCGAGAACTTTCTTTTTCCTGATACTTCAGAGGCATGGGTAATTAAATCTGGAGTGTGTTTTAACCTGGGAGAGTGGAGCCCATAGTTAGCGAAGGCGAGGCATCCAAAAGAAAAGTCAGTAGTAATCTTTTTCAATGAAACAAAGCCTGAACTAAGATACACAAATGTGCAGATATGAATCTTCACACTCTTGTGTAGACACACGAGACCTTGAAGAACACTCACAGGACTGTGCGTCTGGCCATTATCCCAAGTTGCTAGACGTATTCTCCGTCCCTCTTGTCCCCCTGGACTGAGTTTTTCCACGTTCCCGTTCCCAAAGCTGCTCATAAAATAACCGCTCTTGAAATCTGCAGGCAAATGGATAGAACTAGAAAATGCCATATTGAGTGAAGTAACCCAGACCCAGAAAGACAATTATCATATGTACTCATCCACAAGTGGTTTTTAAACACAAAGCAAAGAAAACCAGCCTACAAATCACAATCCCAGAGAACCTAGACAACAATGAGGACCCTAAGAGAGACTTGCATGGATCTAATCTACATGGGAGGTAGAAAAAGATAAGATCTCCTGAGTAAATTGGGAGCATGGGAACCATGGGAGAGCGTAAGGCAGGGAGGGGAGCAGAGAAAATTGTAGAGCTCAATAAAATTAATAAAAAAATACATCATAGAATAAAAAATAACCACTCTGAGGCTTACTATTGATTACATACTCCTTGGCCTATAAGCACAGCCTTCTTACTAACTCTTACATCTTAAATTAACCCACATCTATAATTTTATATTTTACCACAAGGCTCATGGTTTATTAGCTCACATCTTGCTTCTTGGGCAGCTACATGGTATCTGCCTGACTTCTTTCTCCCTGCATACAGTTTAGTTTTCCCACCTGACTATATTCTGCCCTGCCATAGACCAAAGCGGCATCTTTATTAACAAATGCTAATAAAACATATGCACAGCATACAAAGGGGAATCCCACATCACCCCCAGCCCATTTTAATACTTGACTCAAAATTTAAGATGATAGACATGTGTAGCTCACAGAGCATATATGCTCACAATGCTGCCTACCTGCCTACCCTGATTTCTTTATCCATATGTAGTATCTACCTAGAGTCTATTTGGCACTCTAATTTCAGAAAACAACACCATCTAGCCATTTGATTGCTAACATAGAGATACTCTTGGAAGCTAGGTACTTTGGCTAGTCCGTTTCTGCCACTCTGCTCTTTGAAAGCCACCACCACCGCTAGCCTAGGTGGTCTCACCTTGTTCCTTTAAATAAATTCTCACCTAAGGTACAGATCAATATTTATAATACTTGAATCAGACCATGTCCCCTTGCTAACTAAATAGATTCCAAGTCTTGAATCCACAGTAAACACGGGGGTCCTCATCAGGACTTGAACCAAAGGCTCCGTAGAATTGGCCCCAACTCCTTTTCTAACGGATCAGCACCTTCCCACCCACCCACACTGTGCTCCGGGGTTCGTTTTCATTTTTGCATGCATAAACCAAGTTCTTGATGTCAGTGTCCCTTGTCCCTGTACTCCATCTATCTCAAGTCTCTCCCAGAGTCATAGTCTCTGAATTGTAGGTTCAGTTTAGCTTCTGAAAGGCCTTGCCTGGGCACACTGCCTCAGGTAAGCCCTGATTCCTCCATTCATTCTCTGCTGTTTTTAACTCATCCTTCTAGCACTTAGAAACTTTTCAACTACGCCCACCCAAAGCCGGAATACAAGTCTCATAAGGTCACAATAGTGTCCTTTGCACCAACATATAACTTGCATGAAATAAAAAGCAAGCTGGACGCATGCCGGCCACACCAGTTGCTTGAGAGGTGGGGGCAAGAAAATCATGTAAACTCACACATTTAAGACCAGCCTGGTCAACAGATAAGAAATATCCCAAAAGAAAAGAGAAAGGTCGACAATAAGAATTTGAAAACTCAATGAAGAAACTTCTTACACACACCAGTCTTTTGTACTATCTCCATAATTCTTCCTTTTATGAAGTTTTGTAGTTGGGATTATGCAACTTGTTCAGACTGACTTCTTTTACTTAGTAACATGCATTAGTTTCTTCCATGCCTGCTCAGAAAATGATAGTACATCTCTTCTTCTCCTGGGATAACAGTTCATTCCTCACCTGTTCAGCTACTGGAGACTATTTTGATAGTTTGATAGTTTTCAAGTTAGGACAAGAATGAATAAAACTGCTATAAAAATTTGTACACAAATTTTTCTCTAAGCAAAAGTTTTTCGTTACTTTGGGTCAATACCCACGAACAGGACTGTTGGAAGACATGCTAAAGACACAGTTTTGTAAGGAACCGTGAAAATGTCTTCCAAGTAGATGTAGCAGTTTATATTCCCACCAGCAGGACATAAGAGCTCCAGTTACCCATGTCCTGATGTCAGGTTTTGGATTCTGGCTTTTCTGATACATAGCTGTATTTCATTTTTTTAATCCTCAATTTCTAGATGACTTTCAATATTAAGCCTGTTTTCTCATGCTAACTGGTTATCTGTTTACTATCTTTGATAAGGTGCTTTTTCAGATGATTCTTATTTTAAAATATACATTTAACTTTGAAATTATTTTAGACTAACAGGAAAAAAATGCAAAGAGGGGAGATTTCTTGTGTACTTTCCGCTCAGCTCCTCCTAAAGTTAGCATCTCCTGTAGTCATGGTACATTTTGAGACTAAGAAGTTAGCAGTGTATTCTCATAACTGCCTCCTCTATTCAGACTCCATCAGCTTCTCCATGAATGAGTAGCAGTTGTTGCTTTCACTGTTGATGATGCTGTTGTTGATGATGCTGTTATTGTTGGTGATGCTGTTGTTGATGATGTTATTGTTGGTGATGCTGTTGTTGATGATGTTATTGTTGGTGATGCTGTTGCTAGTGATGCTATTGTTGATGATGTTTGTTGTTGGTGATGCTGTTGTTGATGATGTTATTGTTGGTGATGCTGTTGCTAGTGATGCTATTGTTGATGATGTTTGTTGTTGGTGATGCTGTTGTTGATGATGTTATTGTTGGTGATGCTGTTGTTGACAATGTTATTGTTGATGATGCTGTTGTTGATGATGTTGTTTGTTGGTGGTGATGCTGTTGTTGATGATGTTATTGTTAATGATGCTGTTGTTGATGATGTTTGTTGTTGGTGATGCTATTATTTCAATATCCAGTCCATGGGAATATGCTTCACTTGCCATATTTCCCTAGTTTCTTCTGGTCTAGATTACTTACTCAAGCTCACTTTGCTTCATAGTGCTTATATTTGGTTTTTAGAGGGAATCAGTGTATCTGGAATTGGGTGAGATCAGTAAAAGTGGTAGAAACAGGACCTATAAAATTTTTCTCCTCCATAAAAACAAGGAAACTGACAAGAATCAACTGAAATCAGCAAAAAGTTGCAGCAGTTTATGTGACTGAATAGAAGCATCTGAGCCCACAAATGAGCTCCATAGATTTTGAACTTGCCTTCAGCCGATTCCTTTTCCTCTGGTCCAGTGGTTTCCTTGAGAGCCTTCAGCCTGGTATCTACTGACAAGAAAAAGAAAACAGCCTGGTCTCCTCTGAGCCTCAATCCCTGAGTCCGCTGTTCTCGGTTTGTCTGCTGGCTCTCTGGAAGACCTCACTTATAAAGTTCCTTTACTTCATCGAACAAGGTGTTTAACTGCTGAAAACCCTAGCAGCATTAGGGAGGAATTAAATAAGCAATTAATTACCTCTGCAGCAGCCTGAGGTATGGATAGCAATGGCAGACCATGAACTACTCAGACATTGTAAAGGAAGATGAGACGCCCGTATGGTCTTTGAAAGATTTGTGGGAATCTAGAACCACCATGCTCTGTAGGTACATGATGTTCAAAGAAAACCAGAGACAAAGCTAATGTCTCAGCACACCACATGACTCTGCACAGGTAGGAAGTAAAAATTAAGACCGAAAGGGAGCGTGTCAGATGGGGGAATCAAATAATCCCACATTAGCACCAAATAGGGTATACTAAAATGTTCTTTATTAAAAAGGGAACTCATGGATCACAGCAAGGAAGCAGGAACAGAACCCATCATCCAAGTGTAGCTAGCAAGGAGAGCCAGAGAGGGCAGTCCAGCTAGTCTTTTGGTACCCAAAGCCACTTCCCACCTGATCCAGCCTCTCAAAACCCATTGGCTGAAGGAGCTTCCCCATTAAAAAGACTGCATTTTAAACCAGTTAAACCTGGTTAACTGTAGCAAACAGCTTCTTAGAAAAGAGTGGCAGACTTTAGCTCTGAGAAGTGAAGGAAATCTCTGAGCAGTCACTTGCTGTTCAATAAGCTAACTGAGCAGAGATCTCAGTGGTTGCACGTGGCAAAGAATGCTGACTTCCTCACAAAGACTGGTATTTTTAGGGAAGCCATTCCCCAGAGGAAGGAATTAGTTTGGGAAAGTTATCCAGTAGGTAGCAACTACTGGAACAGGAAACCATCATGACTTACTGGGAATGGGAGAATTTCCTTTCCGGAATGATCACTTTGAGTTACTTTGGGGACTTGGGTTTATTCAGCTATCAAGGAGAGATGTGTAAAGAAACAAAGAGTTTTGTATGCACAGGAAAAACAAAAACAAACGAAAAAACAACAGAAATCACTAGGACCTGTCCTTGAGGAAGCCTAGGCATTGAGCTTACATAAGTGATATATAAGAGAAGTCATCACTAAAGAAGTAAAGGGAACATTGACAACAGTGTGTCAATAAAAAAAAAATCAAACATTTTTTAACAAGCCAAGTGTTGATTCTGGAGTAGGAAAATAAAACAATGGAAATGAAAAGGAACTTGATTGAGTTGGTGGCAGATTTGAGCAAGAAGAAAGAATGAGAGACTTGAGACAGGCCAAGCAAAAGTATCTAGCTTGAGATCAGAAAGAAAATGGAATGAAGAACATGGACAGACCCATAGCGCACCAACGAGAGCCTACAACGAGAAGGAACGAGACACAATGGGCAAAAGGCTACAAAATTTGGTAGAAAACACAAATCTACATCTTCAAAAATCCAACAAGTCCAGATAAAGTCAAACATTTCTGAACTGGCCACATTAAATTCAAACTACAGAAGCCAAAGGGAGAAAGAGAATCCTGAAAGCATACAAAGTATTGTTGTCAAAGGCTAGCAAGATGCTGAGTTAGATTCCCAGAACCATGTAAAGGTGGAAGGAGAGCATCAGCTCTACAAAGTTATCGTCTAGAGTTCACACTACACAAATGTCATGGCACATGTGTGTCCCCCTGATAGCATATTACACAAACACATACACACACAGGGCACATCACACACACATACATACATACATATAGCACATCACACATACATACACACATAGCACATCACACACACATACATACACATATATAGAGCACATTACACATACACAGCACATCACACACACATAGCACACACAACACAGCACACCACACACACATAGCACACACATACATATACAACACAACACACATACATACACATAGCACATCACACACACATACATACACATATATAGAGCACATTACACATACCCAGCACATCACACACACATAGCACACACAACACAGCACACCACACACACACATAGCAC
>JAQHUG010000167.1:3585224-3613379 GCA_028555095.1 Dicrostonyx torquatus
TAGCACACACAACACAGCACACCACACACACACATAGCACACACATACATATACAACACAACACACATACACACACATAGCACATCACACACACAGAACACATCACACACATACAACACATCACACACAGAAAGCATAAGCATATCACAAAAATTAGCTAATACTTATTTTCTCATCAAAACCCATAGCCAGTAGTATAAGTGTTAAAAGAAAAAGAACCTGTCAGCCAAAACTTTCTATATTTATGAAAATGATCCTTCAAAGATAAGTATAAGATCCTCAGGTAAACTAAAACTAAGATTCTCTATTTGATAGCATACATGCTGTACAAGCAATTCTAAAGAGAGTCCCTCAGGCCAGAACTTAAAAACATTAAGTAATCAAAGTAATAAATTAAATAAGACTCACACAGGAAAGTACCCAAATAAATATGCATAAAAAATCTTAAGCTTACTCTTCATCTTTTGTATCCTTTTATCCTGTCTTATTTTAAAAACAATTACATAGAGCAATAATTATGTTTGTGTTAATGGGTATGTTAGTCGTTTTTCTCATATCACTGACCAAATACCCGACACGAAGCTACTTAGGCAGGAAAGACATATTCTGGCTCCCAGTCCAAGAGGCCGACTGGGGGAGAAAGCATGAAGCTAGATGAAGCACAGCCAGTGCTGGCACGTTCTTCAGCAGACCAGTAACAAGAGTCAGGCAGGAAGCAAGGCCAGTTTTCTCCAGAGACCCACTTCCTTGTAGTCACCCCTCCCAGAACCTCCCAGAACAGCATCAACAGCGAGAGCCAAATATCCAAATAAGCGAGACTTTGGGAGACATTTCACACTCATATCCTGGCTCTGGGCGTTCGGTATATAAAAAGCAGTTTGTATGATGTGCAGAGGCAACGCAAAGGAGCCGTAGAAGAGAGTAGAAGAGTGTAGGATTTCATCTTTTCTATAGCATGAGAATCAAGTATCTATCATAAACGATGACGCTGTTGATCATAATTCCAAAGTTCCATAAGCAAAAAAGCTTTAAAATTATAAATGTCTAACATGCAAATATACAATTATAGGTACACATATACATAACAAGGGAATTCAAGTGGTACACTCAGAAAAAATGTATTTATCATCAAAACTCCAGTAACAGAGTAACACAAGAACAATGAAGCAAGCAGACAATCAGAAAACAAATAGATTGCAAAGGCAGGTCTTAATTTACCATTAATTATAGCACATACAAATGGACCAGCTACTCTAATTAAAAGCTGAAAACTGCAAGAACAAAGTTTTCAATGATCTAGTTATTTCTGTCTACAAGAAACACAGTCTATAGGTTCAAAATATTTTTAAATAATTTTAAAGAAAGCAAATGTATATTCTGTAAAATTAGTAAAAATTAAGGTTAGTTTTATTAATAACAAGCAAATAGTCAAAACTGTTATTAGAAACAAAAAGGTTGTAATGACATAAGCATCAATCCATCAGTTCCATTGATAAGATACTGTAATTATAAACATTGTCAGGCAGTGGTGGCACATGGGAAGCAGAGGTAGGCAGAGCTCTGTGAGTTTGAGGCCAGTCTGGTCTACAAGAGCTAGTTCCAGAACAGGCTCCAAAACTACAGAGAAACCCTGTCTAGAAAAACCAAAAAAGTTAAAAAACATATAAATAACAATAAAGCTGAAAATAAATAAAACAAAAACTGACAGAACCAAAGAGGAAAATAGGCAATTTGAAGGCAATATGGAAGTCATCACTACCTCATTTTCAATAATGCATAGACCAAGTCAAAAGAAGGAAGTGGAAATATAGAAATTAATATAAGCCAACTATATGTGATTGACAGCTGGAAAGATGACTCAGGAGGCAACAGTGCTTGCTCCTCTTGCAGAAGCCTCTGTTTGTTTCCTAGCATGCACAAGATGGCTTGCAACCACCTGGGACATCAATCCCAAGGAATCCAATTTCCTCTACTGACATCTGTGGACATCAGGAAGGCACATGGTACACATACACACACAAAATAAATAGAAATAAATATTTTTAAAAATATAAATTTTCCTCAAAAACTTAAAAAATAAGGTATATTTTATCATAAAACAAATATAAAAATAAATTTAAAAGTACTGAAATCATCCAACATCTATCTTCTCAATCCAACAGAATAATCTCAGAAGTCTGTAAGAGAGGAAAATTTGGAAAATTCACAAATATGAGGAAATTAAACAACATACATGGATTAAAGAAGAAAACAAAAGATACACCTAGAAAATACCTTACTATTAAAAATAGTCATAATATCAAAGCTTACATGATATACCCCACGCCTTGCTTAGCAGGAAAGTCGCAGCTGAAATAATCTATACTGACCAAGTTTTCAAGGTGGTAACTGACACCTTCCAAACTAGGTAGAGAAAAAAAATGTAAGCCAATGCCACCCAAAGCAAGGAGAAAGGAGCACAGATAAATGAAAAGGAGAATAAAAAATTAGAAAATAAATGAATGAAATTCAAGTGGGTTTACTGTAAAGATAACAAAATTGGCAAACCTTAACTGGATGGACCAGCAGGAAAGAAAAATGCCTTGTGCTGCACTGGGCATCTGTCGGTCATCTAAGCCAGAGAGAAAATCCCATAGCCTTTGCTTGTATTGTCCATCAGACCTGAGTCAGACCTAGTCCAGTTTCTCACCCTATGGTCACTGTGGGAATAAGTCTGCTCCCTTCCGATATTATGAAAGAACAATTGATTGTGTAGCATATGAGTGTGCATAGCCTTGCCGCCAAAAGAGTAGGTGCCTATTGATCACCTATACCAGCATAAAGGGTCAATTTGTAAGGAAAGCGGCTGTGTCGTGGAAGTGGCAGTGTTGTGGGGAAGATATTCTCAGTAATGACTAATATCTTTTTCTTCACGTTGTGATTAATGTGGAATCGTTAGTTCAAAATGCAAAGACCCGTCACTCGGTAACAGTCAAAGAGACTCAGGAGTGTTTTATAGGTGATGAGGCACAGATTGATAAGGTTTTTATCCTCTTATGAGTGGGTCCTTGTCTTTATGTGACTATAGGGTCTGCAGAGGAGAAAGAAGAGGAGCACTATAAAAACTGAGTAAATCTATCTGGGTCCTATGTCTATGAATAAAGTAGCTCCCTACACCACATGAGGACTAACTCAGGCTTTTAGAATTTTCATCTGAGTAGTCAAGAAATAATTCACCTATTCAGAGGTCATAAATCAGAGTATCATACAAAGCACACTGGAGTGACACGAACAAGGAATACGGAGTGGCCGAGCAGAGGACTAAGGCTTTCCTACAGAGGGGAAGCCTGGGGGAGGGGGGCATAAAGCAGAGGATCATCGTTGAAAGTAACGACCTCCCGTGCAGAATTAGAGCTTAGCTCAGAATGCTGGTCTGTCCTGGTGCGCTGCTCCTTCCGACACCACAGACAAAGGCTAGGCAAATAGAAAAGTCCCAGACTGAACGTGATGACAACTTCTGGCCTTAAGAAGAAATGTTTTCCTCCGAGGAGCCTCTCTCTGGTTTCTGAGCTGGCAGTAGCCGGATGCTGAGTTATGTCTAGCGCCACCTAGTGAAACGACAGAATGCTAAGCGTTTTACACACCAGAACTAAGGAAAGGACAGAAGCATAAATCAACAAACTTAAAGTGAACACACTGGAGTGAGGCAAAAGCCTCTGGTGTTACCTGAAACACTTGGCTGAGCGAATTGTGTTTTACATTTAATCACTGCTTGTTAAAATTACTGTCCCAGTGTCTCGGTTAGTTTTTAGACCCCTGAGTTGGAAGAATTAAAAATACTAGTTATGAAGGTGGGAGTTGGGGTTCACTAATTGAAAGGATGAGAATGAGCTATTGCGTGTTATTTCTGGCCAGGCCCACTAAAGAGAACTTTCTGTCAACTTCTTCCTCGGTTGTGTTCCACTGAATAGCTCGTCATTGGCCACAGCTGACTATGTCGGCACTCGATGGCAACAACACATGGACTAAATGTAAGTCTCTGGATCTCACAAGCATGTTCATGCACACACACACACACACACACACACACACATGTCGACATACAGACCACACACACGGGCACTCACTCACAAATACACAAAGATATCAAATGACGCAAACTTACTTTTAAAAAGCATTTCGGGATACTTTGTCTCTGAACAAGCAGAGAAAACACCCTCCAGAACCGGGAAAAGAGCTAAGTCAGGGGATGAGTTTGAAGTAGAGCTGCTACTGACCAGGGTGGCTGCAGGCAAAGGGCTCGAGGATGCGGAACCAGGCTGGCTTGACACTCCCGGTGGGGTTTTGAGCAATGGAGAATCTGGACCGTCTCCAGCTCAAAGTCAAAAGACTATTGGTAGCCTATTCTTTAGTTGCTGGAATAATTTTCTCATTATTTCTTCTAGTCACTGCTCTTACTTTCTTTTGAGCCCCGGAGCCTAATTTCAAAGCTCCCCTCTCTGGGACAACCCTCAGACCTCAGAGTATATTGTAGAAAAAACACTGATTAGAATACTCCCTAGAGTCCAAAGTGATATTGCAAATAATGAATTGACTGACCACCTACTTTATCTCCTTCTTCCTCTCTTACCCAGCAGAATAAACCTCCCTGCTAACTACCCAACCTAGAGCACTGTGGGAGGGGAGGCCAAAAAAAAAAAACCCTCCTCCTCCTTCTCCATATACTGATGCCCCAGGAGCCACTTCCAACTGAATTCTCAACCTTTAAATGGTTGATGATAGATATCTCCTCAAGTCAGAAGGTTTGATGCTGATGGATGTCACACCTGGACAAGAGCTCGCTATCTCATTCTGAAAGTTGGCAAGTTGGGTATTTGGATATAGAGATGAGTAATCAATTTTTAAATCCTCTGGTCCTGTGGGAATTACGGTTAGAAAAGGACAATTGTGGTCAAGAGATAAGAATCAAAGAGGATTATTTCTTCATTAAAAAAAAAGTTTTCAGAGTTGGGCTGGGGAGATTGCTCAGCCAATAAAGTGTTCACATTATAAGTGGGAGGGCCTAAGCTCAAGTTCTAGGATCCATATTTTAAAAAGAAAACTCGTGTATGATGAACCCCACTTATAGTTTCAACCCTGAAGAGGTAGAGACAGGAGGGTCCCTGATGTTTCTCGGTATCCTTGGTAAGTCCCAGGACAGCGAGAGATAATATTTCCAAAGATAAGAGCCTGAGGATGGCAGCTGAGGTTGTTCTCTCTCCTGCACACACAGGCACAAACGTGCATGTGTGCACACCTATGCAGGCGCACGGAGACAGGGGCAGCATTAGTTTGCCCTTCAAAGAGGACTGATTCCAAGTGTGCCAAGTTCACACAGCTAAAGGAGCTGGCATGGACCACACACAGCAGGCACTGCAAGGCAGAGGGGACGCATTGACGGGCCACTGACGACTCTAAACATACAGCACGAAAGGGAAGTTTGCCTCTGCAGTCAACGTTTGACACCAGCAAATATCACCTAAAATTCAGATTTGTGACATTTGGGGAGCCAAACAAACAGAAAAAAGAAAAGCTGGGTTGACATTCCTGCCCAGCAAGTATCAGCTGCGCCAAGAGTGGCTGTCCCCTAGCTGGACACATGCACTCTGGTGTATAACTATCCTCGTGTTCTGTCCTGTCTCTCAGTGCCCATTTGATCCTCTCCCTAGCAGTGCTTAATCTGGACTCCTGGGTTCAAGTAACAAAATCCCTAAACACAACAGACTGAACGTCCCCCAGGTCTCAGAGTTCCCTCGCATTAGATGGAACTCACCCTCAGAGATGGAGATGCTCCTTGCAGGCAAGAGCACACTCAACACTGAAAAGCTGAGCTGCCTTGGAGATGAGACAGGAGTTTGTGGTTGAGGACATTTATTTCTGAACTTAATGACATGGACAGCCACAAGTCTGCCCACAGTATCAATTTTTCATAAAGGAAGGAGAAAGGCTGTTGAGTCAGATGTTCCGAGAGTGCCCGGTCGAGAGCACAGTGTATTTATAGCTTGGATATACTGACATGAATGCCCCGTTCAGTGGAGAAAAGCAATGGGAGATACTATTCTTGAACACTCGCTGTGTGTTCCCTCTTCATTCTTGTCATCACGCAGAACGGTTTCATGCTGACAAACGAGGAATGGGAGGTTCAGAGTGGTGAATTAACAGAGGGCAAGTCTCACAGTTGGCTGCTTAACAGAACAAGCATTTGGGGGCTGAGCAGATGACTCAATGGGTAAAGGGCTTGCTGCACAAGCCTGGAGACCAGAGGACACCCACTTAAAAAAGAGCTGGGGGAATCACTTATAATCTCAGTGCTGGCAAGATAAGGACCAAGCTAGGGGCTGTCTGGCCAAGTAGCCTAGCTGAATCAGTGGGCTTCAGGTTCAGAGACCCAGTCTCAGAAAAGAACATGAAGAGCAATTGATGAAGACACCCCATGTCAACATCTGGCCTGAACACACACACACACGCGCATGCACACACACACATGTATGCACATACACACGTGCGCGCGCGCGCGCACACACACACACACACACACACACACACACACACACACACACACACACTGGCATTCAGTTCCCATGCAGACCCATGCTTCCTAGAGAAGGTTGTGTAGGCACTTCATATTTTGTAAAGTCTTTTGTATCTTTACTACATTTTCTTAAAGATATTTCCCTTGAGTCCCATCATGAGCTTATGAGGCAGAGGGCTCATTTGCATAGCTTACAGACGAAACATCACAACATGAAGGATTTAAGTCTTAATTTAGTAATTGGCAACGAAAAGCTAGCGTTCCGTTTTCCACACTTCGAATGCAGCGTTCTTTCCACTCGGTCAGACAAAAAGCCCGCTTGGAGCTGAGAATCTGTGTCTCTCTCTCTCACTTCCATCGCCTAATGTTAGGGAGCTCTCGCACTTCCATAGTATAGACATGATGTGCAGCTCATTTAAAAAAGAGGTTTCTTGATTTGAAAATAGAACTACTACAAGAAGCAGAAAAATGTTTTAGATACTCATTAAAATACCCAGGCCTCTTTTAAGGTTCCCTGTAAAAAGTGCTCTATAACTGAACTCCCGTTGTAATTACAGAGACAAACTTAGTCTTTTGTGGCAAGGGCAGTCGACGAGGAAAAATAGATCTGGGTAGAATACTTTTTCTGTTTTTCAAAATAGCACAACCTAGTTTAGGATCGATGGCGGCTGCCAAAGTAGAGCCACAAACTGGAATTTTAAAAATGATTTTAATGCTAGAGGGGGGATCTGTGGTTTAAACAGATTGAATTTTGGTGTCCAAGAATGCATCTTATTTATCTGCAAATGGTTTTACAGGTCAGAAATGTCCACATTCGGGTTTTTTAAGGCAAACATGAACTGTACAGAAATGGAATACATTGTTAGAACCCTGCGGGGAAGGGCAGTCATTCTGAAGTCAGAATAGAAGACCATCTTAGAGTTTTTCTTACAGTGTTTCCAATGAATTTAGAGACTCCCCCAAGTTGGAAAGCATCATTGATTCCACCGCCATCGACAAATACTTCTTTCCTGACAAGAATCCACATCAGATGCCCACAAGTCTATATCTCATTTACTCGATTACAGGAACAGAGTCTGATATGAAGGTGGGGCTCAGAAATCGCACCCAGAGGGAGCACATTCTGGGAGGGAAGTGCAAAGGCTTAGGAGGATGTGAGAACCAGTCTCAACCCCATGGGAAAATCCACAGGGACCAGACGTACAGATAGACTAGAAGATGCCAATGCCACAGCCAAGGAAGGGACCAGCAGCCTGCTCAGGCACCCTGTGCCAGAAAAAAATAGTAAGAACAGGGTGAAATTCTAGTTTAGAAAACTCTTACAAAGGTGTTGACAGAAACGAAGAACTGGTACAGTTAGTTTATGGAATAATGGTAGGTTCTAGAATAGTGGACAACTATTTCCTTTCATTTCTTTGATTGATGATTGACTGATTGATTGTTAGGGTTGTTCTAGGGTTGAATTAGGACCTCCTATCAGCTAGCTAAGGCCCTTACAGCTGAGCTATATATCCCCAGATATTGTTTTTACACGTTATTTCAACTCAGGGCCCCTCTAAACTGTTCAAACTGACCTTGAACCTTACTTGTAGCACAGGCAGGCTTTGAACCAAGAATCCTTCTGCTGCCTTGGCATCCCCGTAGCTGAAGTCTTAGGCCTGAGCCACCAAACACCACTATCATTCCAAAACGCTTCTCTAGCCGCCTTCTTTTTCTCCCAGAAGTTGGTCAAGGAGTGGACAGGAAATAGGCCACTCGCCATACAGTAATAGCAGGTTCGGAGGGGTCAAAGGGCACCTGTCTTTATTTTATTTCAATATTATCTCTTAGAAGTCTATTTGTTTTCTTTTTTCTTTTTTTTGAAATTATATACCAATCCCAGTTCCCACTCCCTCCCCTCCTCCCTTTCCCTCTACCTTTTTCCTCACCCACCTCCCATCCACTCCTTAGAGAGGGTATGGATTCCCATGGGGAGTCAACAAAGTTTAGCACACTGCTTTGAGGCAGGATCAAGGTCCTCCCCACTAAACTGAGCAAGGTATCCCTCCAAAGAGAATGGGTCTGATGTCAGCAGAGACCGTCAGAAAGCAGCCTCACCAGAAGCTGTCAAACAGAGTCACAGCAGGTGACTGACCTGACACTGGACATGGGCTGTAGGCTGATTTCAAGACCACCTTGGAAATAAATCACGAGCCTTTTCTATCTGAGAAGCACTGCTATTATCCTCAAATTTCAGATGCCACAGAGGAAGTAAGTCACCTCACAGCAAACTAAACAATCACATAGGGGAAGACCAAGGATAGGAACCAACTCCAGAAGAAACAAGAGGAGGTTCCCAAAGATATTCTTGGCCTGACTTCCAGAACCTCTGGATATACTTCTGTATACACCCAAAGGAACTTTGTAGCCATAATTAAAGTGAGGATCTCAAGAGGGAAGGAGTGTCCTGGGGTAGGTAGATGGAGCCAATCACAAGGTCTCTTATAAGGAAGTCAAAGTCAGCAGTAGGAAACATGGTGTCAGAAGCAAGTTGAAAATATGTAAGGTAGGTGTTGAGAGTCAAGGAATAAAGACAGGTACCCTCTAACAAGCAAAAAGACAAGAAATAGAGTCTCCCTGGAAGCTTCCAGAAAGATCACAGCTCTACTGACAACCTTTAGACTTATCACCCCCAGAAGTGTAAGAGAACACATCTGTACTCTTGTGAGCTGCGGAGAATGTAGTATTTTGTTACAATATCCGTATGAACTCACAGGTCCCATTGATCTGACTCCATAACTTCTGTTTTTAATCATTCAATCATATTATCCTTCAATTACTAGATTTCAATATTCCTAAAAAAAAAAAAAAACAAGATTCCAAATTTTAACTCACCCCTTTTTTAATTCCTCTTACTCCCTGTATGAAGAACATGGATCATTGGAAGTTTAGAGATATTAATTCTTAAATGTCAGTCATTTCTGCCAGATGCTAAATAGTGCTGAATCACCTTCTTTACTGTGCTGGACACCTTGGTCCTTTCCCTGAATCTCTTGAGACCTTCCTGTGATCCAACTCTTAGCAGAACTCCATCACACCCAACCCCAACTCTGAAGCCCTAGTCCATTCTAGTAGCGAGTGGCCATGCCAAAGAAGCTGTATCATCTTTCAACAAGATCCCAAAACACGTACATGCTGACTCATACCTCAGAATACCCTAGAATTTTCCCTTGTGCTAGTTTAAACAAAGAAAACAATCACAGAGTAAAAGAAAAAGAAGCCAATGTAAGTCTCTGTAGAACTGATTTTCCATAGAGTATACCAGTTAAATTCTCAGAACCCCTAGCTTTAGGCTCCAAAGTTTCATATGGCTGTGTGGTGACCTCCCATGAAAAGGAGCCACTCCCTAAAACTGTGCAGAACACCCAAAGGTTTGACCCTTGCATATGTCCTTTTCAAAAGTGAAACTCTGCGGATGTCACACCCTTATCCTGCCCTTTTAACTAAGCAAGAAAGCTTAAGAATCAAGTAAGTTCACTGTACATGGAGTACCATGAAATGTCATTAAGTGCTTTTCTCTGACATCTCTGGCTTCATTAGAGAGAAATTCTGCTGTCCGTCAACACTTCCTGTTCTTTACTGACTCTGCACAGCATAACTGGAGGAATCAGTGTTTTTCTAAGACGTACGTTGCCCTCCGCCTCTGCTCTACTTGGAATCGTTTCCTGTGGGGAAGAAAATCCTTCAAGGAAGCCTGCTGTGGAAGTTCATACACCGCTGTACTGGCTGGTTTTGGGTCAACTTGAGTCATCAGTGAGGAGGGAACCTCAGTTGAGGAAATGCTTCCATGAGCTTCAGCTGCAAAGCATTTTCTCAATTAGTGGTCAATGGGAGAGAGCCCAGTGCATGGTGGGTGGTGGCATCCCTGGGCTGGTTGTCCCGGGTTCTATAAGAAAGCAGTCTGAGCAAGCCAGGGGAAGCGAGCCTGGAAGCAGCACCCCTCCATGGCTTCCGCATCAGCTCCTGCCTCCAGGATCCGGCCCTGTGTGACTTCCTCTCCTGACTTCCTTCCATGATGAAGAGCAATGTGGAAGTGTAAGCTGAATTAACCTTTTCTTCTCCAACGTTTTGGTCATGGTGTTTCATTGAAGCAACAGAACCCTAACTAAGACAGTTGTTATCCCTTATTTTCTTAAAGCTGTATTGTGGAAGGCAGTGGAATGCTAAGGAAGCAGAAGTCCACGGGCCACCAGGCTTTAGCATCGTATTAACATCGGAGCATCCCTACTCTGCCACCCCAACTGTGTGACCCTAGAAGGTTGTCTGCCCTTTGAAACGTGTCACTGGGAAATGGATGAGATCATGTAGAGGGCATATTAACTTGTCCCCATGATACTAGTGACTGACAGTGCCAAGTTCATTCTTTTTCCCATCTTGTCCACAGAATACACAAGTAAGAAGGCAGGATCCTTGTCCAGGATTGATACTTATCAACTTTCCAAATTGATAAATGATGTCCTAAAATAACGAAAGTCCAAGCTTGACTCTCCATCATGATTAAATGTTCTTTGTTCCTTATCACTAAATATGAACCAAGGGTCTCACCAAACGCAAGTGGACAAAGACACTCAGAAAATAAGTAGAGAAATGTTGAGGCATGTGTCCGGTAAGGAGAGCACTGGAATGATTCCAGAAGTTTCCTTCTCAAACCCAGAAACTATGAGGGAGCGAGCACACATCTAGATAAAGATAAAAATCATTTTCAGAGGCAGTCACATTCTGGGGCACCTTCAATATAAAAATTTATATTCACTGAGCATGCTCAGTTTAAGGTCATGATCAAGATGGAAAGATGGTGACCGCGTTCCTGGGAATACTCATCTCAAGGTTGTGGGTTACATGTTAAAAGGTTAAAATCATGACCAGGAAAACTTCCGGGCATGCTTAGCTTTCTTTTTCCTCAGAAAGGGTTTGGAAGGTGTGTTAATATAGGCCTCTGTCTCTGTGAGCACCTGCCTCCGGTGGGTGGTGGGGCAAGGAGCACAAACACGTTCCAGATATGAAATTATACTCAAGTCAGTGTTAAGTATGAGTGAAAATTCCTGAAGTCCTACACACTATCAGTCCTCAAGGTTCAGCCCGCCAGACCTTGGCTCTCCGGAGTCGCCGAGGCTCTCCCTCCTCATCAGCATTTGGACACACCCTTCCTCTGTCTGGAAACCGAAATCAGTGTCCCACTGTTGCCAGGTTTGGGCCACGTTTGAGACAGTCATTTAGAAAAGTGGTCACAGCTCTAGGGTTCTGTTCCTTCCTTCCTTTTCCCAGGCATGCTGTGGGGATGAGGAGATGAAAGAGGGGCTGCCTTGTAAGAAGATGGAGAACTGGAACCCAGCCGCGACCCCCCAAAATAGACACCAAGACACAGAGAGCATATTTTTCTACCAATAGCCCAAGGGAGAACCTTTTCAATTGAAAAGACTTTTGATACAAAGCCAGACTGCCCAAGATGACCGCCTAAAAATATACGAAAATCCAGGAAAAACAAGCTCTCCATCCTGGAGCGACTGTCAGTGCAAAATAGTTACTAGGCTTTTCCAGTGACCAATAATAAAAGAAAAATAGGCTCCCCATTATGAGGCCAGTGCTGGAGGGACTGTCCGCTGGTTCTGAGCCAGCGTGGAGATTTTCTGAGTGTGTTACAAATTACAGGAACAAAAAGTGGACTTTTCATTTGGCCATATTTTCTAAGGCCAATTTATTGTTAGGTTCTTTTCCTACATCTTTAGTGAAGAGCTGTCTCATGTATGAACATCCTTATGTTGTTTCGAACAGCAATTATATAGCACATCCAAAAATTAAATTAAAGAATTGACAGAAACACAAGCAAAAAGAAAAAAACAAGATAGTGGTTATTCTATTATCAAACATTGGCATATTTATAAATGTTTATATTTTATTGGCTAAAATTTTTTCTAAAATAGTCCTAAGTAGAAAGGATGAATTTCAAAACACAACCTATGCCCATATTCTGAGTTTATTGCTTCTG
The DNA here is from genome assembly GCA_028555095.1 of Dicrostonyx torquatus. Classification (NCBI taxonomy): domain Eukaryota; kingdom Metazoa; phylum Chordata; class Mammalia; order Rodentia; family Cricetidae; genus Dicrostonyx; species Dicrostonyx torquatus. The sequence continues at coordinate 3,597,800 of JAQHUG010000167.1, forward strand.
GATATAGACATTTTCACAATAACATTAATTTAATGCAATAACAACCCCAGTATTTGGGGCGGGGGTTATTATAAGACACTTAAGGGACTGGAAGATGGATTAGTCAGTGAAATACTTGCTGTGCAAGTCTGAGGACCTATCTTCAAAGTTCCCAGCAGCTATGTTACAAAGATAGATAAAGAGATAGATAGATGGATGGATGGATAGATAGATAGATAGATAGATAGATAGATAGATAGATGGATGCAATGGGGAATATATGTAATTTATAATCTCGGTGCTGGCTGTAAGAGCTAGAGACAAGAATGTCTCAGGAACCTAACGTCTAGACAATCTGGCCAACTTACCAACTCTAGGGTAGATAAGAAACCCTGTCTCAAGATATAAGATGGAGAGACATTGATGGCTGGCCTCTAGACACACACACACACACACACACACACACGAGAGAGAGAGAGAGAGAGAGAGAGAGAGAGCACTAGTTAGGGAACCTTTTATCTCTAAGGTCCCACTAGGTGTTACTTCATTTTTCTTCTGACACTCATGCGTGTTATATAATTACTGTTCCAAAATAACAACATGTATATTTCCACACACGGTGACCTTTTAACCTTTGTCCCAGTCATATGCACAGTTTCTGACATGTGGGAGATATTTGGTAAATGTTCCATGAGTGAATTCCTCCATTATGAGCAACATGTGAAGGTATATTCCATTATAGTTTCCATGAGTTCAAACCATTATGTGTGCAATGAATTCCTCTTAGTGCTTAATGCTAGAGGCAAAATCCCCCTCGCCATTCTCTTTATAGAATATTAAGAGTAATAGAGCATGCTGCTTCCCTGCTTGACCGAACCCTGGCACTAGAATTTCTCCTACAAGATTTTCCCGTTTTTCTTTCCTATTGTCCATGCATTGTTTTGTCTTTTATCCTTGTTTCACATAAACCTTAACTTAAGGTGAAAGATACCTCACATATTTATTGAAAGAAAATAGGAAGTAAACAGCAAATTAAACAATAATAAATATGAGCTGGCAAGATAGCTCTATGAGTAAAGGCACTTGCCACTATACCTGGTGACCCAAGCCTAATTCCTAAAACCTACGCGATGGAAGGAGAGAACAGAGAGCAAGTTATCCTTGGTCCTCTACATGCACACTGTGGCATCTGCACATCGACACGCATACACAGAAAATAGGTAGAAAATCTTGTATAAACCACAGATTTACTCACAGGAAGCTACTGTATTCTACCCACAGTCTTCTCATGCGTTTCAACAGACGTGAGTCAAACATAGTGTTAAACTGTACAGAGATTATTGGACTAGAAAACCAGAAACATAGCTCAACCCTTAGCCCTCACTAGGCGTGGAACCTTGAACAAGACACGTGACTTTGTAAACATCAGTTTGGCTTCTCTCAAATGAGAAGCCCTCATTCTTGCAACGTTTAGACAAGGCGACAGGGACAATGGAGCTCTCTGCAGATGTTAAGTAAGACGAAGCCATGCAGTCAGGCTAGAGCACAGGATAGTGACAGACAGAAAGGCAAACAGAGAGACGGCTTCAGAGCAACTCATCCCCTGGCCATGTGGCACAGGCCAAAGGGGAAATACAGAAGGGAAGCATCCACACCAGACTAGAAGCTTCCCGGTTATTTGAAAGGAAGCAACGGCTGCGTTGATCTTCTGAGAGCTGACTGGGAATTATCTACATGAAAAATGGAGCAGGGAAGAGAGAATAGGGCATTCCGGGGCTCAGAAAGAGCATGTGTGAAATGACGAGACACAAGACAGCGTGACAAGCTGGGGAGCTACAAATTGTCGGACAATAATATAATATACATCCCACCCACCTCCCAGGGTGGCTTGAGTGATCAGCTGAGCGGATGTATACATGGGAAGTGCTTTTAAAACATCCATGCGCTGGGCTGCATTCAGATGTAAGAGGTTATTATTAGACACTCCATTTTCCCTTCCTCCAAATTGGGAACATTTGCTGAAGTAAACATTGCTGATGCATTAGCTGTCAAGATGGTGTATTATATTTGGGAAACATTTGCCAATGTCTGTTCAGTTTTCAAATTCCCAGTCACATGTGGTTTTTGTTTGAGCAAATGCATCAAGTAATAATGAGTTTATTGTTAATTGTGCAATATCAGGCTTCACGGTTTAAAGCATCTGTAGTCTATGCCGCCTTTATCCCACGCTGATGGTGGGTGCTCGCCATTGTTTAATAATGAAAACTAATCCATGACCACTATCTTCATCTCTTGTATTGGTCAAAATTTATGAGAGGAACATCAAGAGTTCCGTGGGGGGTTTCATGTGGTGTGCACATGAGTGTATAGATGTGCCTATGATGTGTGCACACATGTGAAGGCTAGAGAAAGACACTGGCTGTCTTCCTCTGTCACTCGCTGCCTGCTTGCCTGCAGACAGCATCTCTCACTGAACTCTAAGTTAGTCCTTTTGGCTAGGCTGATCAGCCAGCAAGCTCCTGGGATCTTCTTGCCTCTGTCCCCTTGTTGGGATTATGGACATGTGTGGCTAGGCCTGGCTCTTTCACAGGGTGACTGAGGATTCAACCTCAATTCCTCACACTTGCCTGGAAGGGCTCTTTCCCACTGAGCCATCTCCCCTAGCATTTCAAGATTCTTAACATGGACAAGTGTACTGACAGAAACAAGTTCCCTCCAAGCAAAAGAAAACAGTTTGATTGTCTCCACTCAAAATGCCTTCCCCTCAAAGCTCCCTGGAACTCTTATTCAAATACTGATCTCTCTCTTCAATGCTTTGAGAAACAAACACTTCTCTCCAGAGGACACTTTCTCCATGGTTAGAGAACGCAACAGAAAGCATGTAGGGTAGAAAATCAGGATGATTAGCTCATGTTTGCGGTGCTTGACATCCTCAGATTCGGTTGCTGAAGGGTTTGAATCACTGCTCTTGAGCGGGGCCCTCCTTTCTCTCCTTCCTGTACCAGGGAGACAAGGCAGAAAGAGACAACAGAGATGGCTTTTTAAAAATATTGCCAGCCGGGCGGTGGTGGTACACGCCTTTAATCCCAGCACTGGGGAGGCAGAGGCAGGCGGATCTCTGTGAGTTCGAGACCAGCCTGGTCTACAAGAGCTAGTTCCAGCGCAGGCTCCAAAGCCACAGAGAAACCCTGTCTCGAAAAACAAACAAACAAACAAAATATTGCCAACAAGGTCTCTAGACCTAACTTTTGATCTCAGATCCCCAGAACTTATCTGTCATCTCTCACTCTTGCTCCTTCCTGCAGAGAAGAATTAGTTTCTAGTTTGGGGAGATCTCTGTTGCTGGTGATCTCTCTCTTGGGACGTGATTAACGACGCCACTCATTAGCAATATTGACCATGGGAGGTGAGTGATATTGATGAACTTGGAATACATTTCTCTCTTCCTGTGTTGTTGGAGCAAAACCAAATCACAGTTCCTTGATGCTGGACCAGACCAGAAAGGTGATTCTTCTGTGTGACTTTGTTTTACAGATGAGAAATTTCAAGAGGAAAGTCAGCGTATTTGGTAAAGATCAGGCAATGACTAAGCGGTCCAGTCACACTCCCAGCCTCCTGGGCCCTTTCCTACACCCTCTGCTGCTCCAAGGCTCCTAAGTTTAGGGTCGAGAAGAGGAACAATTCTAGAATTGGCCTCAGCTTGGGGTGGGGGATGGGGTGGCTTCCTTCCAGGTACCCACCCACTAGCACTCAATCCCACCGCTTGAGGGAGCTGTGGAGTCCCTTCTCCCACAGTCTAGCACAAGGGCCCTGCTCTGCCATCCGCTCAGGGCACCAAAACCCTACTTGGCAACTAAGTGGTATGGGTCTGTGGCAAGGCAAGTAGCCAAAGAAGCAAACTCCGCTGTGCCTTAACAGGAGCAGTGGCTGAAGCGTCAGACAAAATGGGAAAGAATGATTTGTTGTAGAATTCTTGTTAGTCTAGTCAGTTCCCATTCGCCTGTGAAACCGGATTTGCAGGCACATGTACTGGCCAATGAGTCAGCCTTTGGGGGAAAAAAAAAGTCATTCATAATTTATGTATAAACAAGAATAGCTTTTGTTTCAGAGAACTCGAGAGGGTTTCGCAGCCCTGTCTTGCAGTCCCATTCCCGGGGAGCAGTGCCTGTCTCGGGGCAGTTGCTATAGGCCTATAAATACTTTGATGTTCAGACATCTGGAACTTATATTTGGTGTTGACTAATGAGTATTATTATTTTATTATGTATTTATATATGATCTAAAAGAAATTTGAGGTTAGATGCCACATAACTCTGTATACACACTGAACAATGACAAATTCTTTTTACCCATTACTCTGATGATTTATTACGGGGCATAAGAAGTTCTGAGTCGTTCACTTGACATATAATTGTGCTTGGGAAGATAGTAATGGTGGGGAGAGAATGTAAAATTGCTCTCAACGCATATTGTTAAAATACATTGAAAGTGGACAAAATGGACTCCAGAGGTACTATTTCACCCGTCTTTAAATATATATATATATCAAAGGATGGGCCAATATGGCAAGAAACTGGAGTTCTTTTGAGTAAGTAAAGACGAGCTCCAGCCTTAGAAATCCATGTGGGCATGCCTGAAAGAGCAATAAACAATACATAATGGATCTGACTTCAAAGAGAGCCTATTGGAGAACCAGACCTATTTCAAAGCCCGGTGTTCCATACCTAGCTTGTCGTGGTACCCGTAAGCCACAGGTAAACACGCTGAGATCAAAGGGAACGGTGGGTGTGTGGAGGGGTGCGCGTTGACATTACTTTCTCCGCAAAGCATTTCCCCCAAGGGACGCTGGAGACAGCCCTGTCGTAAGAGCCCCTGTTGTGGATTGAGGAATTTATCTTAGAGGAGTGTCCGAGATATTTCAGTCCGTAAAGAATTGCCTCTCAAAGGCCATGGTACAGGAGGCGTGCTGAAGGTGGCCGAGGCTGGGGAGGAACAGAGGGACGCAAAGCTGCCCGAGAGATAACTGACTTCGTTACGCGCCACACCGATCCATGCTTGCTAGCCTTGCCTCCCGAGAGCAACATCAGTGTAAAGGGGCTTGGCCCATCAGCAGGCTGCCTGGCCTTTCGTGGAAGAATGAGCGCTCTGTGTGCACAGGCAGAGCAGTTGCCAACAAAGGCCTCCATTGCCGTGTCTCAAAGTCTGGGCTTGCTGCTGAATAAAAGCCTTTCCAGCGGCTGAAACTGTGAACAGGAGACGTGCTGTGGACAGCCAGAAGCACTCCGTGTGGCTCCCCGAGACAAGCCTTCAGACTGACTTATCTGCTTTGCTGACAGTCCCCAATCCCAAGAACACAGTATAGGCGGTATTCACTGTAAGTCCGTACCCGGAGTTCGGCTAACTCTTACTGAATTGCGTTCCAGGGCTTTGGTAGAGGCGCTGACTCCACATCAGGAGAAAGAAAAAAAAATCAGAAAAATTCAGCATATCCTACAGCAGAAGGGGGTGACCTGAACACACAGCAAAATCAAAATTTGAGGAAAAGGCGATCATAAAGATGAAGCAATAATACAGATACACTTATCTGTGTGATGACCTGACCTTACTCCTCGTGATACATGGGTTAAAATATTGCTTGCCACACAAACTCTTAAAGATATACCAGCTAGGATTAACTTGAATGGCCGCACAACTTTGAGATGGAGAAAAGCTGTAGACACTGTATTGCTTGAAATGCTTCTGTACTACGCATTTCTCATGTGCCCTAGCATGTTCCCTTGTCTTCCAGTGAATATAGCTCATATCCAAATTAAGAGATGCAAGTTAGTTAGAAACCAACAGTAACCAAGTTTCAGCAAGTAAACACCAAGAGATTGGTGAGTAGCTTGAACCAACCTTACTGTAGATGATGGAAGCTGAATGAGGTCAGCTACTGCCCTGGACTGCCTTAGTGCCTCCCGAAGACGTCTTCCAGTCCAAGAAGAGGGAGGTCCTCAGCTGAGCAGCAATGCGAGCCAAAGTCAGTGGACCGACTAAACCTCCCCATTCTCCTTCTCACGTTATTTAGTGTTCCAGGGCTTTGAATTGAATGATGCCATGCTCCTAACATGGGTTGACAAGTTGGGAATTAAGACAAAATTATAGCTGAGATCTATTTCCTTCTTTCCAGGACTCTTACATACATTATCTCAGTCAGTATCCATAAGTCTAGCTCATCCATCCCATAGAATTGTGCTTTGAATTCCCTACCCTTCTGCATTGACCAAATTGCTTGACCTGGGAGAGTTGTCGAATTCTAGATCTGGCTGTTTCTGGTGTAGCACTAGGATCCCACGTTTCCTCAGACTGTTTTCCTGAGACTATATCCCAGTTCATTCCCCTCAGATGCTGCAAAGCTCCCCCTGTCACTTCTCTGCACTCTTGTTTTTACACAGTGGTCAATATTTGGATCCCCAGGCCCTGGATGGGCCAAGATGCTTCCAGACCTGGCCCTGGTCCCCTTAAATGCTCTCCCAGGATTGTTTAATGGCTTCTCCAAAGCCAATCATGCACCAGAGTCTTCTTTCAGCCAAACCCTGGCTCTTTGTCCCTCTCCATTACACAGTATTACCACTCTTGACCCACAAGGCATCAGGTTTGAGCATAAGCCACACAGGAGAATTATCAACAAAGAAGAAATCAAGGAAGTGATATCCATTGTCTTCATTTCTCATTGCCGTTGTAATAACAACTGTGATTCACAGTCTGAAATTGAAATTGAAATTTATGCCCCGGCAATGCTGAAGCATGCATGGACATCGCATATATGGCAGCTCTGTTGAATTTCTCCATAGTGGGTTTCATGGTCTAAGTTGATAAGGACGACTGACCAAGTCTCTTCCTCAAGAGGGCACCAGATCTTATTACAGATGGTTATGAGTCACCATGTGGTTGCTGGGAATTGAACTCAGGACCTTTGGAAGATCAGGCACTGTTCTTAACCACTGAGAGATAATTGATTTATACTTACACTATTTTAAAACTTTATATCTATATAGCCTGTTTCAACATAATGTAAAACTACACGCTTAATATTAATAATTGAAGGCTGTGGCACTAGATAATTTTCAGTTCTGGTAACACTAGTGATATAGCTCGAGTATTGACAGTTTATATCAAGACTGATTCTGGCCATGCCCCACGAACATTCTAATAACAGTAACGCAAGAAGCTGATACAGTAATAGGAGAAGCTGCTACTCTTGTGGTCTGGACCTAACACCAATTCTCTGGGTACTTTGAATAACTTAGGAAGTAATCAGAGAAAGAGACAGTAGTGTTTGTGTCCAATGGCTCTAGTTCTTATGTGAACAGATATTGTCATTTCTGTCACATGAACACATTTCCCATGAAGTGGATTTACAGCCTAGTTCATCCTAAATCTCACAAAATGTGAGCCTTCCACTCTCAGTGAGGAAAGGAGAGCTTCATAGGCAGCAGCCTCTCTGAGGATCTAGTCCATACAGAAGACATTCAGAAGATAACGTGAGAAAATCTGTCCCAAACAAAGGGCATTAAATGCTCTATGTAATAAATATTTATTTAGCACCCGCTCCGTTCCAAGTCCTTCTAAGTACTCTTGAAAAGGATGTAAACTTAAAATGTTGTAAGTGCCTTCTATTACTGGGCTTACATTCAGAAAACCATTAGGTGTGGGAGCCTAAGTCCTTTTACCTTTTTGAACCATGTTTGTCCTCATGTGGAAAGTAAGATCTTTTATCTATAGGGGCAGAAATTCCATTTTCAGCCCCAATACTCTGTGCTTTATTAAGAATGCTCAGTAAATGTGGAAAGATCAGGAATCATGACAACACAAAACAAAGCACTTGTCTGAATGGATGGCAAAGAAATACGGAGAAAAAAATTTCAATTTGACCCAAAAATATTTACCAATACTTAGTAGGTGATGATAGACACTAAAAACATAAGGATACCTTACATATTATCCCTTCTCACATCAATATCTAACGGAACAGACATAGGAAATGAATTTTTTATTAACTGAATTAGAATTATATCATTTTTTACTATCTTTCCTCCATCTAGCCCCCTCTCAAATTTGTAGCCTCTTTTTCTTTGATTATTATTGTTACATGTAATATATATGTATATTTCTGTATTTATTTATTCATATATGATGTGTATGAAATATACTATAGACACACAACAAAGGACAATGTATATGCATATATGTAGGTATATAAATATATATACACACAAAAGGACAACATATGTGTAGTTAGTGTGTATGTAGTTTCATGGTTAACCATTCTGCATTGAACAACCAATAAGGGAACTCATCCCAGGAAGGGCCTAATTCTCTTTTAATTCTCCTTCTTATAGTAGACCTTAGTTGCACCAGTTCTTTGTCTAGGGATAGAATCCTGTGAAATTTTCTTCCTTCCTCATCAACGTGTCTGTTAATTTTCCATTGCTCGGATCTTATTTAGGCAGCCATTTCTAGAAGAGACTACTTCCTAGCTGACTTCTGCCATTCTGGCTCTTAGAATGTTCCCGGAGACAAAGATGCAGGAGCTGTAACACAGATGTATCTTTTGGATCTAGGTTCCTCATGATCTGTTGACCTCTGCATTGTATTGTGTTGTAGTTTTCTGTGATGGTCTCCATCTGATGTAAACAGGGGCTTCTTGGAGGAGGGGTGGTAGTTACACTTTTATGTGGGTAGAGATGTAAGATTTAAAATATAGAAATAAATATTCTAAGATAATTCAGGAAACTACTTACACCTCATTCCTTGCTTCTGAGAACGACATTGAAGATGAAGAACTAGCTTGGAGTCTGTGAACAGTCAAGAAGAGATGACCATATTGCTTCTTCCTATGTTTAGTGTATAACCTTGCTATTCTTTGGTACAGCTCGCGATTTCATATAAGCCACTGTACTGAAGCGGTCAAGAGTAAGGGCTAGAGCAGACTTTGGAGCAACTCATTCAAAGACTTCGGAGTCTGACTTTGTTTTCTTTGCTTTGAGATGGTAGAAAAAGAATCTAAGGTCTCGCACATTCTAGGCAAGCACTCTGCTACTGCTGAGCCACATCCCACTCCTCCTTTTATTTATTTGTTTTGTTTTGTTTTAAAAGGAGTCTCACTAAGTTCACCAGGCTGGCCTTGAAGTAACTCTGTATGCATCCCTGGAAAGTACGAGACTTACGATCTCCTACAAGACTTATGATCTCTCTGTTTCAGTGTCCCAAGTATGTGCCTCCAAACTCAGCTTCAATTCCTTTTTGGTTTTTCTGTCTACAGAAACTGTATTAATTAAATCACTATCTTGACCATTAGCTCTAGCTTTCTATTGGCTAACTCCTAAATACTAATTTAACCCATTTCTAGTAATCTGTGTATCGCCACATGGCTGTGGCTTACCAGCTAAAGTTCGTCTGTCTCCAGTGGAGCTACATGGCTTCTCTCTGATTCTGCCTTCTTTCGCCCAGCATTCAGTTTAGTTTTCCCCACTTAGCTAAGTTCTATCCTGCTATAGATCCAAAGCAGTTTCTTTATTTATTAATGGTAATCACGGTATACAGAGGAAAATCCTACATCATAAGGCAGCTCAGCTCTATAAGATACAGTGTGTGGTAGAAACACAACTAAACGACAGATATTCTGTTCAATCATTTTGTGATATGTCAGTTTTCCATCTACTGTTGCAATGACTATATATTGTGGCATTTATTTATATTATAAGGTTTGTATTTGTAATCAAAAAGTTCATTAAGTCTTTTGCTCTTATCCAGTTCACTTGTAAGCATATATTGCCATGAGCTGAGTAAGAACAGACTATTTTGAAATGTCAGGCATTCAATAGACATGGTTAGTGAGCAATAAAGGTCAATGGTCTTTCACAATCAAGTTTATATCAGTATTCTAAAACAAGCCAAAGGAAAGGGTCATCCATTCATCATAAGTGGGAATACCACACTTTCAAAATCCGGAAGTAAACAGATACAAAGGAATAAAATAAATAAGTCCACTCTCAAATTTCACTAATTTAATACACACCTGATTGAAGTTATACTCCTGAGGATGTTCTACAAGTCTTCTTCAGATTTCTAGAAACATAATACCTATTTTATGAATCAATCTTGTAAATTGCTCCATATCCTCTCTACCACACAAAAGCATAAAGTTGATAGAAATTAGAGAAAACTGGGGATAAGGTGACAGGTGCTAAACTCAGAGATGATAACAGTCGTCAAAGAAAGCACAAATGAGAATTCTAGGAACAAAGGTGTCCAAGGACACAGTCCTACTCATCGTTTTAAAGACCTCACTGTATTACACTATTGTACAATTTCAATAACTATAACACTGGGACATGTGGAGAAAGCTGTTGTGTTTACCCACAATCTCCTTATAAAAGTGTGGAGTTCATTCATGTTTTAAAATCTTTTACATCAAATAATTCCACTAAACTTGTTTTCCACTTCACAACTGAACACTTGACTGTTTCTTCATTTAGTCAAATGAGTAACTTTGATACAAATCGGCAGAAATCGAAGACTCCAGTCAAGAGGAACAGGTGAAAGTGACACGTATGCCTTGAGACATATTGCCCATGCGCTTAGAAAGAGCTCAGAAGAATCCAGCACTGATGCTCCCGTGTCCTGTAAGCAAGGCTCACTTGTCCTTGGGAGCTTTCAGGCTTCACTGCAGATTTGACTGGCCTTAGGATCACCTAGGAAGCACATCTCTGCTGTGTGTCTGCTGAAGGCATTTCCAAAGTTTAACAGAGAAAGGACGCCCTACCACGAATGTGGGTGTTGCCATCTCATTGTCTGTGTTCCCAAATTGAAAAAAAGGGGGGGGGGTGGCAGGGACAAGAAAGTGTGAACAATCGCATTCATCTCCTCCTCACTTCCTGCTGTAGACACGATGTGCCCAGCCATGTTGCCTCCCCAGCTATGACAAATTGTCTCCCTTAAGTGCTGAGCCAGAATGAAGCCCTTCCTTATGTTGCTTTTGTCAGGTGGATAATCAGAGCGACAAGGAAAATAACCAACACACTTTTAATCAAGGAACATTTCAGAAACCAAATCTTTACCGGATGCACAAGAAACATGCTGTCCTGGTGCTCTGTAAGCTGTACAATACCACATGAGCACTTAATGACCATCCCTAATTCAGGTTGCAATTCTGCTCTGAGTAGCTTGAAATCACAAACTCAAGATGAGAAGATGATTCAACTCCGTAAGCATAAGTCATGTTTTGAAAAGGAAAGAACTGGGGTTCTGTCAATAGATCTTCTTCCTGGTTTTATCAGTATGAAACTAAAAACTCCCAACCAAGCAGACAATGGGTGAGTCAGTTATGAACTAGAGAAGTTTTTGTCACAACCAAGGAGGCAGAAACATACGTTTTATAAATGACACACTTACATTTTCTAAAATGATCTTACTATCAGTTTTTTCTTTAGGATCATGCTCAAAGGTCTAATTTTCTGACACTATTTTCTCTGTGGCCATAACCTAATCCCTAAGGACTCCACTCTCGTTTTATGGAGTTATGATCTCAGCTCCCAAAACAGCTCTCTAGGCTTATGTTTACATAATCACGCGTGGGTAAGAACAATAACCAGCCAAGTTCATAAGCTTCTGTATCCATGGATGTGCTTTGTCCTTAAGATCTTAGCTTAAGTAGTCTCTAGGCCTTTTCAATGACATGGCTGTTGCTACTTTCTTCCACCCATTCAACAGAGATTTTGGGGAGCTAACCTTGAACCAGGAACTGCAGATGAGCAACCCACCAAGAAGCTGGCAAACTCAGAATTCTGCTAGAATCATCCCATCCTTGAGGCTACTAGGTAACAATATCTGGTATATCAAAGCATTCACTGATGTCACACACATGTGCAGGGGTCAGCAGACTTGTATGGAAATTCTTCATCGTGAAACATGTATATGGTGTAAGAACTTACCAGAATCTCAAAACCACTTACGCTCTGTAAGTTTCTCTTAGAAGCATTTGTGTTTAAGCGTGTATAGAAGAAAGGAAATGGATTCGTCTTTGTAAACACACCTCCTGACCTCTTTGAAGTCTGCCGTTCACAACATTACCTGAAGAATCAGCCTTCTGGAGGCTAAGATATATTAAGGAATCATAAGCTTCAGTGTTTGTTTTTCCAAAAAATAACTATATAAAAGGCAGCTAGGTGTGCGTTTTGTGTGCTTGTTGACATCTCCTAAGCTGCTGCCTTTTCATAGAGCCAGACACTAAGGGAGAAAACTCTCAGATGTCATTTATTCTAGGAACATTAAAGCAACAACTCTGGGTGAAAGGAGGCGATACCTGCAGGTGAAGCTTTGAACCGCACAGCCATCCAGACCTCCAACAGAGCAGGGCTGCTTTAATATTCATTTCTTTATGGTGCCAACCAAGTTTAGTTAAGTAAAGAAATGCATGATGCAAAAACGTATTTGAAATAACTAAAATAATCTGGGTCCCTTGTGTTATAGGTGACAGTTCTCATAGTCAGAGAGAGAAAGAACTTAACAAAGACTCCAGAAGGGGTGAGGAGTAGGCACAACCCTAATTTGTTTCCTTGTCTTGCGATTAACTCCATGGGAAAGCAACTGGGTGGGAAAGAGTCATTTCACCTCACATCTTACAATCCTTTGTGAAAGGAAGTCAGGAAAGAAACTCAAGGCAAGAACATGAAGGCAGTAACTGGAGCACAGACCACTGAGGGGTGCAGCTTACTGGTTTGCTCCCCCATACTTTCTCAGTCTGTGTTTTTTTTATACAACCCATGATCAGTCACCCAGGGGTGAACCCCTCCCCACAATGGCCTACGCCACCCCACATTATTTATTAATTGCTAATTATTAATAACCAATCAAGACAATGGCCACCAACTTGCCTACAGACAACTTGATGATGGCATATTCTTTTAAAATTAAAAACTGACATTTCTTCTTCCTAGATCGCCCTAGCTTGTGTCAAGTTAAGAAGAAAAATCTTATGACCACAAACAGTATCTGGATTTAATTCCGTGTTTCTCACTCTTTGTTCAGACGTTGTCCAAGTTGTTTCTGCCACAGCTTAGCAATGTATTTGTATAAATGTATAAACGTATTTATTTGTATAATGTATAAATGCTGTGAACCCTAAATTGTGATCGTATTTCTAGACTGTGATGTGAAAATTTCTGTTCCTTCCAAGCTGTTTGTTCTCTTCCATGGTGTATTTTCTAAAGACTCTAAGAAGTTAAGACACCTTAATTTGTAATAACCCCCCAAAAGTTTTGTTCAAAGGAAGTGTCAGTATTACAAGATTGGTGTGTCAAAAAGACTCTGATTTGGACCAGAGAAATGGCTTAGCAGGAAATAAGCACTTGTTGCCAAGTCTAATGACTTGAGTTCAATTCCAGAGACCCACAGAGCAGGTAGAAAGAGCTAACTGACCCCTATAATTTGTCCTTTGACCTCAGGGTTTTTCCAGATATGATGACAAAGAAAATCAGAAGACTGAGGAAGACCCCTGTAAGAGTGGAGTGGGGGTAAGGGAAGAGAACCAAGATTGAAAGGACTTCTTGTTCCCCCATCTAAATCAGAATGTGTTCAAATGTAAAACCACACTGAAGATACAATCAACACCATGTTTAGTCTCATTGGCTTCTAAGTGTATTTAACACAAGTTCAAAACTGTCCTCAGACTTGCCTGCATATGTCATAAACATGTGAATATCAAATATCTATACCCATTTACCCCTAGCTTTTCTTTTCAGTATATAGAGAACTATGGCATAATGACAGGTGTTGAGTAATAATAATGAGTAATAATGAATAAATAATAATGAGTAGTAATAAATTTATGTTGTGAATATAATAGTGTGAAAAGAAACAAACTGTTTCATGCAAAACAGAAGCTGGAGAAGATTGTACTGGCTAAGTCTATAAAAAAGAGGGTGCATATTATAGCAAATACCCTCAATGAAACAAATTCCCATTTGTGTATTCTAGGCCACTGAGTTATCTATCACTGCCCTTACTTCACTACAGTTTGGCAGACAATAATTGTTTCTAAATGGATTATCAACCTTTGGATCTCTAAATCCTCAGTATTCCAGCATCTCAAGCAGAACCTCTCTACCTAATCCTGACCCTTAGTATCCTGGCTCAACAGACCTACCAGTTGCCTTCAACCAGGCTCTTCTTCTAGCTTTCCTTTATGGACTTTCTGACCTGATAATTCAGGGCTATTATTAATATCAACTTTATAATTTATTTTAACTGATCAGTAAAACAATAAAGAACATAGACAAACAAAAAAGTTGAAGGAGAAAGGGAGGGAAAGAGAGACAGAGATCAAATAAAATCAGAAATGCAAGAGGAGAATTATAGCTGATACTTTATGATAAGAAGAGCATAAGAAATTGCTACGAATAATTACATCTTAGCAGAGTGGACAATCCAGGTGAAATAGAAAACTCTAGGCACACACACCCCACTAAGACTGCCCAGACAAGGTTAAAAAGCCTGACAACCCTGTAACAATCAAGGAAATAGACTTATTTAAAAAGCTCACAAGTTAGTAAAGCCTAGAAGTTGCAACCGTTTTGGGTGTTAAAAGACCTATGACCATCAGAAATACCAGATATTTACATTACAGTTTATAACAGTAGCAAAATTACAGTTATGACATAGCAGGCAAAGCAAATTTACCATGGGGTTACCATAGCATGAGGAATTATATTAAAGGATTGCAAAGTTAGGCAGGTTGAGAACCATTGCCTTAGAACCAAATGGCTTCCAAGAGAACACTAATGCTACCAAACACTTAAGGAATTAATACTCAATCTTTCAAACTCTAACAAGTTTTAGAAGACTATAAAATACTTCTGCACTGATTTTCAGAGGTTTATTTGTCATTCCAATACAAAAGCTGAGCCAAGACACTACAAATAAAGAAAATATTCATCCAATATTCTTGGAGAGCACAGTGCAGAAATGTTTGATAAAATACTAGCAAACTGAATTTAATAACACTTTGCCAAAAAAAAAAAGAACCAGTCATATACCATGATCAAGTGGGATTTACTCTTAGAAGAAAGGGCATCTCAACATTTGCAAATTGAGGGAAGTGATATATTTGGGCCTGCAGAACGAAGGATGAAAAATGATCCTCTTGCTCAACAGATGCAGAAAGACATTGAAATTTAACATCTTTTCCGAATAAAATTCTCACTCTATTAGAGAAAGAGGTCCTCCTGCCGTTCAGTACAGCATGAATGAACACAGAAGACATGGTGGTTGGGGTAAGTCAGCCACAGAGCAACTGCTAAATGATTCCATCTCTGGCAGGAACCCATGGGAATCAGATCTGTAGAAATGGAAAGCAGAACCATGTTTTCCTGTAGCTGTGAGGGGAGGAAACAAGAAGGTGGTTTGTCCAAGGCCTGGCGTGCTTATTCAGCTACGCAAGGCAACTAAAGCCTGGCATGCATATAGTTAACTATACTGTACAGCATAATTGAAATTTTACCAAGAGGTTTATCTTGGCTTAAGTGATATCATTTCACAAAGAAGAAGAAGAAGAAGAAGA
>JAQHUG010000167.1:3613464-3625220 GCA_028555095.1 Dicrostonyx torquatus
GTCGGTGGTGATAGCTATGTGTGTGATATTATTCATGGAGCACTTTCATGAATGTATAATTATCTTCAAACGCCTAAGTTAAATATGTACGGATATCTTTACTGCATTTCAAAAGAAGTCAGCTGCACAAAGGTGGGACTCATCAGGACTCTGACTCTAGTCTTACTAGCCTTGCTCACCTTTGTACACATGCTAATTACCATGGAGTCCCATAGGTAGTAGTGACAGTATCGCAAACACTCCACCAAGGTCAGCTTAGAGCAAGGGGCCCAAGATGCTGTGATGCTGTGACCAGGTGATGCCTCTTCAAACACGGAAGGACAGTGCAGCATGCCTCCTTCCTCAGAAGATTCCTCCGCGCGTGCTCAATGAGGACCATTCCGGAGACTTGGGATGAAATGAAAGGAGTGTATGTGGGACTCTGAGCCTCAGCCAAATTCCTAAGAAGTGAGCCAGCACTGTGGCTGAGACCAAGCCCTGCTAGAGGAATCCAAAGGCCAGTGGTTGAGAAATGACTTCTCGGCCCATTCAAAGGGATGGTGAAAGCTTTGCCAAAGTCCCATCGCCAGGGAACTTACTGTGAGATTATTCAACACAGACCTTGTGTTCGACACTGTGCTTCATGAGTTATGTTTCCTCTATGGCACTGATGAGGAAACTGAAGTTCTT
The DNA here is from genome assembly GCA_028555095.1 of Dicrostonyx torquatus. Lineage (NCBI taxonomy): Eukaryota > Metazoa > Chordata > Mammalia > Rodentia > Cricetidae > Dicrostonyx > Dicrostonyx torquatus. The sequence continues at coordinate 3,614,134 of JAQHUG010000167.1, forward strand.
GGGGGTGAAGTAAATTGTTCTAGATCGCACAGTTTTTAAGTGGCAGCCCCATCTTCACTGTGGAATCAAGACGATAAGTTAAATACACACGTTCACATCCTTCTTTTTTTTTTTTTTAAGATAGGAGGCCCAAGAGTACACATCCTTTAATAGAATTATATTTGCGTAAGAATTCCATACAAATAGAACATATAGGGAATGGTTAGTTGAGACATTGAAAAGCAGACAGTAAGTCCACTCATCTGTGAACCCCCACTCACTGGACTCGGCCAGATGTGCTTGGGTGAGTCTTAGGACTGTGAGTTCACATCCTTCTTTAGCAACCCCAGGGTCAGAGGATAAAGGAGAGACTGACCTCTTTCATGACACCTCTTTGCTTCTGTTATGCTAACAACCACGCCATCGCCTTTCTGTGAGGAGTGTCGAATGGTAAAATACCAACTAACTACTCATCTATTTTGAAATAGTATTCTCTGCTATAGAAACCAAGATCATTTTCTTTCTCCCTTCCTCGACTTGGAAAAGAAATTTAGTCAAAACTAACTCAACTAGCACTTCATGATTTCTGAACTCAGACATGGTGTGTGTCGTTATGGAAAGCAAATGTAACCTAGTCCAATCTACACACCATCATCCCTCCTCTCCGGTGCAGGGAGGCTGTTTGATCTCAGTGAGATTTGTGCTAAGATCTGACTGTATCACACTGTGTTGGATTAATCATTCCATAGCTAAAGGAAATGAAAATAAGCAATTAGCTCAGTTAAAGCGTTCCGGGGAAACAAAGGATACTCTGTTCACCACTTCTCATTTGTTTTGGCCAACGGTGACAACAATAATACCTTGTATTTGCACAGGTCCTTTATTCTAGGAGATTCTAAGTTCTCATGCATTATGGGAACCTGCAGTAGGCTTGGCAAGGAAACACAAATGTTATTTGTTCCATATAAAAACACAAAAATTAGACCATAATTGATTTGGGGTGTGTGTGTGTGTGTGTGTGTGTGTGTGTGTGTGCATGTGCGTGTGTGTGTATGGTGCAGTCTGGTACAAAAAAAGAAAACACAGAATTTATAAGCAGTTGTGTGTGACTCTTGCCCCTACCATACACTAGCTGGGACCTACACTTATTCCACTTTCAGTCTTGAAAACTTCAGTATTCTCTCCTCCAAAGAGCAATAGTGGAGCTTTATCTCATATGATTATTACTGAGATAAAACAAGAGTTATGGGCTGAAGAGATGCATTACATAGGAATTTTACATTCAAGAAAGTTTTCTATTGCAAATACTAAAGAGAAGTTTTCAGTCAGTGGTATTATTAAGTTTCATGCAAGCTATCCTGAATAGCTCATGCCTTCCTCCACCATCTATGCTCAGCTTCTTTCCGATTCATTGCCTAGTCTCTGACACCTACAGGATTCTTGTGGCTGTTTATCAGAATGGATGATACTGCATTAAATTTTTCTTTTATTTCATTTGCATTGCAAGAAGTCAAATCCAGGGTCTTACATGTGCTGGAAAAGGGGTCTACATTAAAGTATACTCTGAGTTTCTACTCTGTTGTGCAAACTGGGGAAAATACAACAGATACACAATATAGTATGCACCATCAAATTCTTGGAGATCAGCTTCGAAACCAATATGAAGAGAAACAAAATTTATAAATAGGATTAGCAATAAGAACAAGAGACACCAAAATGTCTTTAAAATTCTTTAGTATCCACTAAAACCCTTCTTTTTAAAATCAACAAAGTGAAAATGTTTTAAATTTTTTCACAGAAGATAACCTTTATTCATTCAAGAAAAAATTAGGATGTCTCAAAATAAATGAAAGTTATTATCTGTATTTTTTCCCTGGGCTCAAATGTTTCTGTGGACTGCTAAAGTATCACTTCTTGGGGGAAAATATTTCTGTGGCAGGATTTCAGCGGAGAGTTGTATTATCATTGAAAGGGATTTACATGTGTCTTCTCTAATGTGATGCACATGACAGTTTTCAATAAGAAACGAAACTGTAGTCTAATGTGATTTGATCATAAACAAACACATAAAATGACAGCCCCTCCCACACTAAAGAAAAAACAATAACTGGGAATGATTTTCATCTGTAAGCATTGAGTGGGGGTAAATAAATGAGGGATTGGTTTAGGTGACTTTATGAACAAAGGAAGAATCGCTTTATCCCCCACTGCCAATCAAAACTAGACGGCATAATCAGTCCTTTCAAGCTGGTCTTGCTGGTACCTGAGATAAAACTTGGATGAAGTGTTTAGATCTGATAGTTGTGGCTGCTGGCAGTAGGTTGGGGTTTTGTTCATTCTTTTTTATTTCTTCTGCTATTTATTTATTGTTTTTTATTCTTTTTGTTTTGTTTTTTCTTTCTGCTCTACATATAGATGAAATAACAGCTATTTGATTACCTGACCAAACTAGTTCTCTGACCTCAAAAAACTAAAACCTTAAAATAAAAAAGGAAAAGATGAAAGTACTAAGGAATAGTAGAATTTATAGAAAAATGGTAATTTAAGATTACAAAAAACTAAGAGGAACTAGGAAATGAAGCAAAGGCGTACTTGGAAAAAAAGTAGAAAAAAAGATAACTTAAAATATGTGTTCTTTTGTGTTTTAAATTGTTTCTGTATCTTTGGAGGGAATTCCTACACATACACACACACGAATGTATGTATGTACATATTTATGTATGTATGCATATATATATATATATCACTCTTTCCAAGTCTACTACAAAGAAGTAAATGATTGACCTTTGGTAATACCAGACTTCCACACTGTGGGTTTGTTTAGAAGGAAACTCATCCTGGCAGCAGATCTGCCTGGGCGTCTTCTGGCTCCCTGCACATCCCGATACAGTGTCCCAGGAAGAGCAGGACTGGAGCTCTGTCATCTGACAAAGAAATTAAGAAGGTCTACTTAGAACATGAACTGTTTGTTATCAAAGAGGCATCAACAAGCTTCTTTTGAAAGATGCAGAACCTCCTTATAGTAAAGGCTACCATGCATTGAGAGCTTTACATTATTGAGATAACAGGATGCTAAGTCCTACACGCAATTTTATCTTCATATCACTTTTACAAACCCCACGTCTATGCATCCACTATTTGCACTCACAGTGGAGGAAACTGAAACTGAAGAGCACACACACACACACACACACACACACACACACACACACAAGCCCATGACCAAAAAGCACGCAATTATTGGAACCCAAATCAGCCAAGCCCAAAGCCCTTCTGGATTTGGCCACTGCTGTGGAATCAGAATACAAAGTCATGCAAGCCATCTAGAAATGAAGTCCAAATGTCCCCAGATGCTGGATGTCACTAGAACTGGACTTGGTCCTAGAAGAACACTTAACTCCTAAAACGGAGGGTTGCCACAGACTCAGCCTGGTTATTTACTCTCTAATCAGTTTTCCAACATCGCTCTGATGCCACTTCATTCTTTCACCTCCTTCTGCCTGTAATTTTTGTACTGAGAGGCCAAACCAAAGCATGTACTATTATCTTACACAGAGTGAGTGTGGAGATGCAGAATGAAGATGACCCTGGAGGACCTTGGCTCTCAAGCCTCATCCCAGCTCTGATTAGCACTAACTCTGTAGAAAAGAAAAAAGTAACAGTAGGACATGCAGCTAGTACAATGGGCAGAGCACTTGCCTGACATGCACAAGTCACTGGGTTCAATCCCCAACACCAACACAAAACAAAATAGTAACAGTAACTAGATGTGAGTCACTCTGTGGGGTTTTACACAAAGGTGACCTTTTTAACGATTGTGTTTCTTTATTTTATGATGATATATGCTTTACTTGAATGTAAAGTATTTTTTCCGAATATATACCTGGTGTGCGTAGAGCCAAAAGAGGATATTGGATCCCCTGGAACTGGAGTTATAGATTCTTGTGAGCCATTATGCACATGCTGAGAACTAAATCTAAGTCTTCTGTAAGAGCAATATGTGGGCTTAACTGCTGAGGCCTCTCTCAAGCCCCAAGACATGTTGTCTTAATTCATCTTCAGCTCTTCTGTGGTATATCCATGGTACCCTCATATAACAGACTATGAAACAGCGAACCAGGGAATTTTCAAAACTTCAATCCGAGTTCCTTACCTGCATGACCTTCATCAAGCTACTTAACCTCTGAAAGGCTCCATGTATTATTTATTGTAAAAACATTATGGAAGCATGGCACACGATGCCTATCTATCATCTTCAGTGCTATACATCTTTTCAGCATTGAATAGCCCCAAAGCAATAGGAATTTGGTCATGGTTAATTCATTCTCAACTTAGACATTGCCTGGAGGACTGGTATAGGAAGGTTTAGAAGACAGTATAAAAGAAGTACGTATGGACTAAACCCTCAGAAGGCAGGACTGTTGGTCAAGCCCTTTTAAAGAGGAGTCACACAGACTGAAGTGCCTATCTCTACCTTCAGCCTGCCTCTCTAACAGGGAGATTCAACTTGAGACTTGAAAATGACAGAAGCAACTGAAGTGTGGTTCCTCCTCTCATGGGTTCTGTGTCTCATCCTTCTGCAGTCCCAGGTCTTTCCACATGCAGACCCAATGTGCCCACAGCTTCAAGTGCCTCCCAATCATGTCCTTCCAACCTCTGTTGACTCTACTGCCTGACCTGCAAAACCCTAGCACTGCCTCTTGTCAGTCTCCTAGATCCTTCTGTGGAGAGCTCAAACAGTGTGCTTTTAAGGGTCTTCTGGATTTTAACACAGTTAACTGCATTGACTTGGCACAGTCAGCCTGATAACATGGTAGATATAATACACCCAGAGAAGTAACTTTCTCTTAGCCTGCTCTGTATCTACGGCAACTGCCCCATAACATGTAGAGTTGATGCAATAAAATTTGGTATGATAAGAACCCCTTGTTCTTAACCTCAGCATCAAACCATAAATCAAGTGTGTATTTTCCCAAAGGACTGCCTTTATCATCCCCAAACTACCCAACTCAAGCTTTAAGTATTAACAAACCCAACATGACTGTGGTTTGCCCTCCATGGCAATGGAATCTGGCTTGAGTTGAAATTGATTTACTAGTGAAAATAGATTGCCCAGGAGTCATTTCTTTACTCATCGTAGGGTGAAAGTTTAGGACAGACCAAGAGGGAACGCTGCCCTTCACCACATCTGAAATGGAGAATGTCCCCTGAGCAACCACCCCCGGTCTCCCTTCCCGTGACTCTTGCGTTGGGTTTCATTGGAAGAGTTGCAGGGTTGTTTTCCACTGATGCCAAGCAGAAAGTGGACAGAACAGGCCACAGCTACTAAATGGCAAGCAAAAATCCCTGCTGCCAACTCTCCTGGTGTTCCTGGCGCTTGATCGAGTGTTTGGAAGACAAAGTTCTAGCCACAAATAATACTGCGTGTACTGTGTATCTTCTTCCCTTATTTCTGCAACAAGGAGCAAAGGCATCTTAATTAAGATAAATGAGTCAACTTCCGTGAGTCAATATGTATTTACTGATCCCTGTTTTATGCCAGAAGTTTGGTGTGGAGGACACTATGGTAGCCAATAGAGCCACAGCTCCTGTGACAAATCGTATAGAGATAAAGAGCATGGATCTAATTATCAGTTCTGTTCTGGGGAAGCCTTGTGACCTTGAATAAGAGCATTAATTGCTCTATGTCTCAATTTCCTCAGCTGTAAAATGGAAAGGACAGTAACAGTATCTACCTCTAGGGTTACTATGAAACTTTTTTTTAAAAAGTTGTTAGATTCACTGCGGTATAGCAGATCTTGGTAAATTTCGGCCATTTGTATACTAGTTTAGTGAGGAACAAAAATTTTAACGAAAATAGAAATTATAAAGGCATTGAAAGATCTAACATAATTCTAAGTGAACCACCATGTAAGAAAGTGGGACTGACTTCGAAGCAAGCTTAAGCTAGTCTGCTGGCCAAAGAAGGCACACTGTGAAAAGTGACTGTAAAACTTCCAGGCAGAAGCTCAATGGTGAACAACACAGTTCTAACCAATGGAAGAGCAATGGAGCTAGATGACCTCTGACAAGATTAGGGAGCTCTGTCTGAAGGGAAGTGAAGAGCTGAGCTCACAGGGATGGGCGGCAATCTGGTGAAAGAGGGTCGATGTCTGGGATGTGGGGAAAGAGGTAAGGAGTCTTTTTAAATTACCTGGCCAAAACTACTCTAGAGAAATAAGAAACTGGACCAGAGAGCCAGTGCGATTCCAGCAGAAGGCTGCCCTTGTCTTGTGACACTGCTGCCATTCTGGATGTTTGTTTTGATTTGGTATTGGATTCTCACTTGGTTCCCACCCCTGCCAGCAGCACTGAGGATCAAACCCGGGGCCTGTGGACTGTAAGCAACTGCTGAGTCCCTGTGCCATATTCTCCAGCTCCTGAAATTGTGATTTGAAGATAACAAAAAGCCTACCCAGCACAATCTGGCATCATCTCACCTCAGACCTTAGCCAAGTCATGTCATTTCAGAGGAGCATAATGCGGAAGAAACACCAGCGAGGAACAGGGTATGGTAACAGAGGGGAATAGGGAACTTCATATGTCTGGGGGAAGAGAGGGTATGGAGAAAAGAGAATTTGAAGGTGTAATTGGAAAAGGAAAACTTCAAGTCAGACAGCGCCCAGGAAGGAAGGAAACAGATTAGCTTCAGGAAGGATAGAGCATGCTCAGAGAAAGTCCACAGCATAATTGCCCTACATTCATGTCTCCAGTGCTCTCCTACTGCTGTGCTCCATGTTCAGTCCTGGAATTCTGGGTGGTTTGGATTTATTTATGGAAATTCTATACAAAGACTGCTCGATCCTCCCTCCCTCCCTCCCTCTCTCTCTCTCCCTCTCTCTCTCTCTCTCTGTGTGTGTGTGTGTGTGTGCAAGCATATGCATGTACACAAGTTTTACGTGTGTGTCTGTAAAAGAAAAGTAGGTCCAGAGTAATTACAGGGGAAATACTGTGATTGCACTTCCTTGACTGTAACCGGTCACCTTCTTGTCAATTAATGGACATCTGTGTGGGCTCCTGGAGGTGCATTCACACACAGACCCACAGACACAGACACACACACACACACACTAACTTCTCCAGAAGATATCAGTCCTGCTGTAACAGGACAGAGAACCAGCACGATTAGAAGCGTGCTCATAAAAAATTAAAGAAAATGAGCTCCTGATTGAAAACACAAACATCTAAACCAAAAAAAGAAGGTGAAACTAGGTGTGAATGATGACTTCAACAAAGAGAAACAAATAAAAGCTGGCCTGAAGTGCTGGAAACAAAAGATATATAAGTCCATCCAAAAGGTCTGCATAAAAGTCTCAACATAGAATACATTTTAAAAAAATGACTGAATATTTGTGCTTGAAAACAAGGTGGATGAACTAGACCAATGCAACAAGAACAAAGATTAAAACAATAAGGTATTACATAAACTCCAAAAAGATAAAACCTATGAATAATAGGCAAAGAAGGAGGAGAGTAACCTATTCCAAAGGCATAGAAAACATTTTTTAAAGAACCATAAGGAAAATTTTCCCAGAGTAAAAAAAAAAAGAGAGAGAGAGAAGCTAACCCAGACAATAGGAACACTAGAGCACCAAACAGACAGAACCAGAAAAGAACAGCCCATTGTCATATTATAATTAAAATATGAAAGACCTAAAACAAGACAAGCGTACTGGCAGCAGCAAGAGAAAAGTACCAAGTCACACAGAAAGGCAGGTCCATCAGAATAACATCGGGTTATTCAGCTGAAGCTTTAAAAGCCAAGGGGAACTGAGCAGTTCTGAAAAATAGCAGCCAACCCAGACTTCTATACCCAACAAAGCTATCTGTCAGTATTGGAGGAAAAATGGAATCTTTCTAGGATAAAAGCAAGCTACAGGGATTTATGACCATTAAGCCAAGACTACAGAAGGTATCTGAAGGAATTCTTTAGAATGAAGAGAAAAATAAATATAACCACAAAGACACAAGAAAGACAAAAATCATGTTAGAATAATAATAAAACAAGAGTGCAAGAAGGGGAAATAATGCCACAAAAACCAGCAAAACATCAGAAATAAATATACAATTTTCATTAATCAGAGTATCAATGGTCTCAATTCTTCAACAAGAAGATCCAGAGTAGTAAATTGGATAAAAGGAGTAGGAAGCACCATCTGTTTGCCACTGCCAAGAATTACATCACAAAAGACAGAGCTACCCTAGAGTGAAAGAGTGGGGAAAAGTGCTCCCAGCAAACAGATCTATAAGTAAATAAGTGATGCTGTCCTAATATTTGGCAATACAGCCTTTAAAACTAATGAGAAAACATAAATATAATTACTTCATACAGATTAAGGACAATCCTTCAGAAGGATCTTATGATTCTAAACATATATACCCTAAACATTGTATACTCAGTTTCATACAACAAACACTGCTAGATATAAAACCACAGATTAATGCTAGCGCAACTGTAGTTTATGACTTGAATATCCAACTGTCACCAGCTGGCAGCTCTTCTTAACAAAAGTAAATGACTAGGAAATGTGTGAAGTAAACAACAAAATAGATTACATGGACTTAACAAACACCTATAGAACATTCCATCAAAATACTGCGGAATGTACATTCTTCTCAGCAGCCAATAGATTTCCTCCAAAAGAAATCATAAACTAGTGCACAAAACAAGCTTCAGCAAATACAGGAAAACTGAAGTGATTTCATGCAACCTATCTGATAACAATGGACTAAGACTCCAGGTGAACATCAAGAGGAAGTACACCAACTCAAGAAAATTAAACAACATATTAATGAGGGACTGGGTCCATGAAGAAATCAATAAAGAGATTAAAAATTTCTGAGACCAAATAAAAACCAAAATACCATACCAAAATCTATGGATTATAATGAAATCAGTCCTCAGAGAAATTCATATGCCTACAAGCCAACATTAGGAAATCTTAAGTAAATAACTAAATGATACCATTTGGTTTAAAAAAAAAGTCTTAACTATAGCAATAAACAAGAGAAGCAAATAAAAGAGATACAAATCGAAAAGGAAGAAGTCAAGTGTCTCTATTTACAAATGACACAATAGAAACCCTAAAGACTCTCAGAAATCTCCAAAAACTGATAAATAATTTCAGACAACTAGAGAGATATAACACTAACACACAGAAATCATCAGTCTTCCTCTATATCAATGACAAATTATCAGAAAGAAATTAGGGGAAACAAGCCTAATTCTTAGCTTCAAACTATTAAATATATTAGAATTAGCTGGAAGACTGGGATTGGGATTGGGAAAAGCATTATTGTGAAAATGACTATCTTAGCAAAAATTTTTTTATAGATTCAGTGTGATCACAATCAAAATTCTAGTGGTATTCTTCACAAAACTAGAAAAAACAAGTACTCTTAAAATTCATATTGATGCACAAAAGATCCCAGATAGACAAAGTAATTCTGAACAAAAAACAAAGCAAAACAAATAAACAGCAACAACAACAAAAAATAAAATAAAAGCAAAACCACTGTTGTATCATCATATCTTACTTCAAGTTACACAGATCAATAAAAACAGTAATTTTTGTCACAAAAAAGACTCATAGGTCAACGGAACAGTATAGAGAACACCAATAAAAGACTATGCAACTGCAATCATTTGCTTTTTAACAAAGATGTCAAACAAACCTTAGAGAAAATGCAGCATCTTTGACAAATGAGGCTAGTAAAATTAGGCATCTACATTTACAAGAATTAAACTTAATCCATCTCTCATCCTATACAAAACTAAACTCCAATAGGATCAAGGACCTTAACATAAGACCTAAAACTCTGAAATTGCCACAGGAAAAAGTAGGGATCACAGTTCAAGATGTAGACATATAGAACTCTGATAGGAAACAAGACTAAAAATCAACAAACGGGATCTCATGAACTTAAATCTTTTATACAACAAAAATTGCCATTCAAATGAAGCAAAAAGGCTACCGAGTGGTATAAAATCTTGTCAGTTATATATCTGAAGGAGAATGGTATCAAGAATATAAAAGGAATTCAAGAAACTAAACATTGATTTAAAAAAAAAAGAACCTAATTAAAAAAGAGGGTCTTGGCACTAAGCAGAAAGTTCTCAAAAAGCGAAATACAAATGGCCAATTAACATTTGTAAAAAGTGCTGCACGTTATTAGCAATGGGATAGATGCAAATTGTGGTGATCTTGTGATTCCACTGACTCAAGTCAGAATGGCTGTGCTCAGGAAAACTAATGACAACAAAGGCTGGTGAGGAAGTAGGGAAGGAGGGATGTGTATCCACTGCTGATGGGAGCCAACACTGGGGCCACTGCTATGAAAATCAATGTGGAGGAGTTTTCAAAAATTTGAAAATAGAGTTACCATGTGATCCAGTCTTACCACTCCTGGGTCCACATCTAAGAGGCTCTGTCCTACTGCTGAGACACACACTCATCTTCAATGCTGCTCTAGTCATAGTAGCTAAGAAATGTAATCAGTCTAGTTTCCCATCATCTGACGAATCGATAATTAAAATGTGATATATATATATATATATGTGTGTGTGTGTGTGTATATATATATATATATATATATATTCACAATGGGATTGTATTTAGCTCTAAAGAAACATGAAATATGTGGGAAAGTTGATAGGACTGGAATATATTCTACTAAGTGAGGTGATCCAGACCCAGCAAGAAAAACACAGGTTCTCTTTCATAGGTGCATTCTAGCTTCTAATTTTCGGTTTGTGTTTAATTCAGAATGTCAGCAGAACTGAGGAAGCAGTTGTGAAGTAGAGGGAAGACCTTAAGGAGTGAGGGGATCATAGAATAAATGTAATAGAAAAGCAGGGGCTGGAGCATACTGAAGGATAAATGCCTAAAAAGGCGTGGGAGGAGTATGGGAAAAAAGAGTCGCTGGAAAACGGGTTCATAAAAACTAAGGATATATGGAAAACATATAGAAACCTAGTATTTTTGAAGCCGGTTTAAAAAATATAATGTTTAAAATGAGTTGGAATAGAGTTACCCTGTACCAGTAGGCAATGCCAAATCCAGAATACA
>JAQHUG010000167.1:3633362-3644838 GCA_028555095.1 Dicrostonyx torquatus
CAATGCCCTTATATATCATAGTACCATATACAATATGCTCAATTTATGTTATATACCTTACGACAATGCCCTTATATATCATAGTACCATATACAATATGCTCAATTTATGTTATATACCTTACGACAATGCCCTTATATCTCATAGTACCATATAAAATATGCTCAATTTACGTTATATACCTTACAACAATGCCCTTATATAGCATAGTACCATATACAATGACTATGTACAATAAAAATGAATAACAATAGTAACAAAAAAACAGACATTTTAAAAGCAGAAATGACTAGCCTCGACCAGACCAAGCACCCTGTGTTTGGAATAAGATTAAGAAAACTGTAGACCAGATCTGAATCAAATCTGGCCAGATCACTAGGACACATTTTCTTTAAAATATCCCCATGATATAGAAACAACTATCAAGATTATGGGGCTGAGGAGTTTGTCTCACTGGTTAGGAGCACTTGTTGGTCTTAAAGAGGATCTCAGTTCAGTTCCCAGTACCCACAAGGCAGCTAACAACCATGTTTCTTTGGTTTTAGGAAATCTGATGCTCTCTCTGACTTCTGCAGGTACTGCATGCACATTAGGTACACAGACATATATGCAGGTTTCCTTTTAAATATTTTTAAAGATTATAGCAAGAGTTTCTTGCTAAGACACCTACTTTCATCTTATCATGGAAAGTCTACATTAGAGATAAGTTTTTTTTTACATTGCGACCCAAAACCGGCCAGACTTTTAAAATTGTTCTTGCTATAAATTACTTCTAAGAAAGTCAGAAACTGCATCATCCAAACCCTTCATAAGACATGTTGGGAGGGGCTGGGAAGCAAGTTCAAGAAAGTGTCTTGTTCTTGTTCAGAAGAGTATAACTTTGTGTATGACAATAATGGTACCTTCTAATGAGGAACAATGTCAAAGTTCTCCTGTGCACAGCAGTCCAAAGGCAGACAGCCATTTTCTTTCTTTTTTTATTGATTCTTATTGAGCTCTACATTTTTCTCTGCTCCCCTCCCTGCCTCTCCCCTCCCTGCCTTTCCTCTCCCCTTCAACCCTCTCCCATGGTCGCTATGCTCCCAATTTACTCAGGAGATCTTGTCTTTTTCTACTTCCCATGTAAATTAGATCCATGTATGTCTCTCTTAGTGTCCTCATTGTTATCTAGGTTCTCTGGGATTGTGACCTGTAGGCTGGTTTTTTGTTTGTTCATTCGTTTGTGTTTAAAAACCACTTATTAGTGAGTACATATGATAATTGTCTTTCTGAGTCTGGGTTACCTCACTCAAAATGATGCTTTCTAGCTCCATCCATTTGCCTGCAAATTTCAAGATGTCATTATTTTTTTCTGCTGTGTAATACTCCATTGTGTAAATGGACCACATTTTGCTTATCCATTCTTTGGTAGAGGGACATTCACATTGTTTCCAGGATCTGGCTATGGTAATAATGCTGCAATGAACATAGGTGAGCACAAGCACATGTCCTTGTGGTATGATTGAGCATTCTTTGGGTATATACCCAAAAGTGGTATTGTTGGGTCTTGAGGAAGGTTGTTTCCTAATTTTCTGAGAAATTACCACACTGACATCTAAAGGGGTTGTACCAGCTTGGACTCCCATCAGCGATTCAGGAGTGTTCCCTTTTCCCCACAACCTCTCCAGCATAAGTTGTCATCAGTGTTTTTGATCTTGGTCATTCTTGCAGTTGTAAGATGGAATCTCAGAGTTGTTTTGATTGGCATTTCTCTAATAACTAAGGATGTTGAGCATTTCCTTAAGTGTCTTTCAGCCATTTTAGATTCCTCTGTTGAGAATTTTCTATTTAGGTCTGTACTCCATTTTTTATTGGATTATTTGTTCTTTTGATGACTAATTTCTTGAGTTCTTTGTATATTTTGGAGATCAGACTGCTGTCTGATGTGGGGTTGGTGAAGATCTTTTCCTATTCTGTAGGCTGTCTTTTTGTCTTGTTGACTGTGTCCTTTGCTTTACAAAAGCTTTTCAGTTTCAGGAGGTCCCATTTATTAATTGTCTCAGTCAGACAGACATTTTCACGTAGGGCAATACAGTAAAACAGAATTCCGTGTTCAATTCCCAGAGAACTCACAACTCTCTGGGCCCCTGTCTCCCTCTCTCTAGGCAAGGGACAATGCATCTATCCTCTTGTTAGCATAGTTATAATAATTACATAAATTTCTTAGAATAGTGCCTGGCACAGAAGGAGTGCTCCATCACACTAGCCAGCCCTCACTGAAATGTCAGTGACAGACCTTGAGACAGATGTCCATCAAGTCCCATATAACTGTATATTAGCCAAAATGTTGGCGAGTTCGGAAAATACTTCAGGTGGAGAATAATAGAGAGAATGGAGGCAGTGGGGAAAAAATGATACAGAACTGGACAGCTGACTGAGAAGCCTGAGGCCTCATCACAGCTGAAGAAGGCAAGCCTATTCTGGAATCGTCGCCATGGGAAAGGGTGAAAACAAGGGCAAGCAGAGAGTCAGAGTCCTCCTTGTAAGGAGTAGAAGAAGGGCTCTTTAAGAAAAGGAGTTGCTGCTTCTACCAGCAATGATGGGTGTGTGAATGGACATGGCCAAACCCCAAGGGCCCAGCAGGACAGTGACCACTTGCCCTATATTATCCCAGTCCTGGAAGCAATTTCAAATATTTAATGCTAATGTTTTGTGGGGGAAAGTAAGACTTCAATAACAAGAACAGGGTTTTATTTTACAGACGTGTCCAACTTTAGTGTTCCATTTTCACTTTTCTCTTGATTTTTTTCTTAGGGACTGGAGGCATAAGGACATAAAAAGATGCACCAGAAGACACCCAGTGAAGACCTTTCTCCCGCTCTACTTCGCATTACCATGCAATGGTGGCAAGCGATCTCAATTTTCTCAGAAAGACACAGGAAAGAGAAGGGACTCAACATGGCTGCAAATGCAGAGGAAAAGCATCTTCCAAAGAATTCCAGCGGGCCTTTGGTTGAAGGGGTTTGAGTCAAGGCTTTAGAATTGCAGCGGCAAAAGAAAAATTGTGAAACTGTACCTTCAAAGCTCATGTAGAAATCCCATTTGGGTACACAGTGGTTATTTAGCACAAAAACAAGGCATTGGAGTCTTGATGCCAGTTAGATACTCAGTTACAAGGTTGAAATGCGCAACAACTCGTCAGCTCTTTCGAACTTGGAGTGGGAACCGGGCAGGGGTGTGGTGGGGTGATGGTTCAGCATGTGATGGACCTACTGCACTTGTGGAGAACCAAGTTCAGTCAGCAGCGCCCAAACTCATGACCACCTGTAACTCCAACTCTGGAGAAAAGAAACTAATGCCCTCTTTGACCTCCACTCGGGAGGACATACCCACAGCCATATATGTGGGGAGCCGCGCCCACTATTCGCCATTACAAGATGGTGCCCATATCCTGTGTTCCCGAGTAATAAACAAGTGTGTTGCGCATATGCGAAGGGTTTTTTCCACCTCGTCCCATCTCGCCTATCCCGTGGCGTCATCTCGTGCGATGGGTTATAGCCAACCAGGGGCTGACACGTCCTAGGCGAGGAGAAGCCTCTATTTAAGGGAAGGGTTTCCCGGCCTCTGGGTCTCCGCTCTGGAAGCTTATGCTCTCCCTCTCAAGAAGCATTAAAGCATACTGCAGAAGGATCCTTGTGTGCCGCGTCGTTCTTGCTGGTGAGACAGTCGCGCGGGACACATATACATACATAAATACACAATTAAAAATAAATCTTAAAAATATAATGCATTTCTACACACTATACACTAGCCAGTTAGATCAGATTCCCATCTTGTTGAACACAATCAACTCTAGCTTTTTTGAATTTCAGCAATTTCACAGCACACGGACACGTGTTTGAATTATGATTCACGAGGAGTAACAATACATTGTATAGGAAAGGTCTTAGTGACTAAATTCATAGCCCCACTGTGTGGTAAGTATTGTTATCCTTAGTTTTATGGTCAATGAGGTCCCAAAGCTGACTCACGCAAGGCCACCCAGATAATTAGCCCCAAAGCTTTGAAACCAAATCTGCTGACTTCTAGTCTCACTTTGCCAGCCACGACAAGACCTAACAAAGAGTAGGCATGAGGGAGCACCAGCACTCTGAAGCCCAAGTCAGCCCTGGGGGATAGCTCACAGGGTTGCACATCTGAGTGCTTTGACCGGGCTCCTAAAAGACTCACTTCATGTGCTGGACTCGGCTTCCACTGTCAAGGAGACCAGTTGTGCCATCCCAATATGGCATAAACGGACAGGGCACTTACCATAAAGCAAAATGAGTATGCCGCACATACTAGAGGAGATGCCACTTGCAGCAGTCAGGAGAAAGAAAAGGCCTAGTAAGTCCTGAAGGGAGCCATTATCTTGAGCAACTAAATGGGGTCTAGAGTCTGTCCCTTCCATTCTTAGGCCTGTGAAGTTTTCCTGGCCACAGTTACAGATTTGCCTGGACCCAGACCACCGATTCACACATACGGACATTCATCAAGGGAGTTGTCAAATGTGCTCACTCCCAATAAGGAAGCCCATTGTCAGGGTGATGGACACTTGTGTCAACCTGACCAGATCTGAACAGGCAGTAGGCAGAGCCAAGACACTTGAGCCTCTGTTGTGGGCCCTAATTAGAGCTGGGGAACTGACCAGGTGACCTCATGTTTAATGATACCAGACAGGTTAACATGGTGATGCTTCTTGTTCCAGTCTGAGACAGACCTACCAAAGCAAAAGGGAAACTGAGGTCCATCTAATAGGATGCCATCTGTGCAGCTGCTGAGAAGGTACCGAAATTGGTCCCCGGAACTCTCTTTTTGCCAAATCCATTCTATGCCATCTCCTTCCTGATGGACACATTCTGAATGGTGCTTGTGAATGTCAAGTTTAGCTGTGGTCAGGACTAGTATAAGCGTGTGAGTCACTGAGATCTCTTGGAGAGATTTCACCTTACTCAGTGCTAATAGTTTATCTGTGGACATCTGAGCCTGATTCTCAGAGCTCAGTCTGTCACTTTCAAGCCTGTGTCAGGACAATCTGACTAACACTTTAACAAATAAAAATTAAACTGAAGAATGGATTGTCAAATGAACACAAGGTCCATATAGAAAAAAAACGTGGCAAACACATACATACTCAAGATTTTATATGTATTTATATACTTACATGCTTATATATAAATAGGTGAGCCCAACATATTATAAATTTTAACCTTTCATTTCTCGTTTTTGGACAAGAAAATAGGCTTAGTACCATTAACTTGCTTGTCTATAGTTGCACATCAGCAAACGGCAGATATGCACAATTTTAAAACTCCCCAATAATCCTATTATCTCAGAACATTCTGCTAACTTTCTATGAGCACATATTTTAATTATATAATGTCCTATAAGTTTCTAGCTTATTTAAAATACTGTAAATATCTTGCTCTTTCATATAACTCAAAGAACATCATTGAGTTGATTTGCTATCTCATCAGTGAGGCTTCAAAATCACTTAAGAAATGACTGGGTATCCAGTTGTTTTCAACTTTTTCTTTGACAGATAGAAATGCAGAGAAGAATCCTCTTAGATAAGCATTTTAATGAACACTTGTTTTAGAACTATTCTCAGTTTACAGAAGAGTTGGAGAGTACAAATAGCCCTGCATTCCTTGCTCAGTTTCCCTTGATGTTAACATATCATTTTACCATAGTACATTTCCCAGAACTCAAAAATAAATTATGATACTTTCTTCCAATTTCATTAGGTTTTCCACCCATGTCCTTTCTGTGTTCCAGGATCCAAACCACCATGCCATACGGTGTTTAATGCTGTTACCCATGAGAACACAGGTTTGTTTTTAATTGATTATGCACCAGAAGACTCGTGACAGCACACATTCCCCGTGGGTACATTAGATGCTTGTTTACACTGCTGGCTTTTCTGCCTCCTGTTGTGATGGTGTGCAATGACAGCCAAGTCGTCAAAAGAGGGATGGTGTTTGAGGCTATATTTCTCTGCCGACCTATCTGGTTTCAGGAAAATTTGTGGCTCTCTTAGCAAACCTTTTCTGGGGAAGAGAGGATGAGGGGATGGTGGTGTTGTGTAATGAGTTAATAGAGGGTACATAGTTACTAATATGGAGACACAAGCCTGAAAGAGATTATGTCCCCACAGGCCCAAACCATGTCAGTGGGGGTGTCCTGTGTTCAGGAGTGAGAAAAAAAATATTGTTTAAAAACCTATGGAGTCGAGTAGATGCCATAGTCAGTAAAGTGTTTGCCTCAGAAGCATAAAAACCTAAGTTCAGACCCTGGTAACTGTGTAAAAAAGCCAGATGTGGTGACAACACACACCAGCAATCTCTGCGTGGGGAGGACAAAGTCAGAAAGATCCCTGGAGATCATGGCCCTCCAGTCCAGTTCAACTGGTGAGATTTAGGCTCATTGGGAGAACCTGTCTCCAAAAAAAAAAAAAAGTGAGGTAGAAAGTGATCAAAGAAGGTATCAGGTGCCAGATGTTGACCTCTGTCCTCAGCATGCACTTACACACACACACACACACACACAGGAGTGGGGATAAACAGACTGAGACAGTCAAATTATCAAAAATAATACAGAAGTAGGAGTCAGGAAATGGGAGATGGTGTTAAACCAAAGAGGACGCCCTGCTGGTGTCCTGAGACTACAACCCCAAGACCCCAGATCCTACACCTAGATGTAGAGTCAGATGATGCTCCAAGGACCAGGAGAACTCAAGAGGATACTGAAAGGCTCTAGGCAAACGCAGGAAGGGTGGAAATGGGGACTAACAGCCAAATCTTTTCTCTTTGTGGTGTCTGGAGGCAGGTGGCCACAGGAGGTGACCCTGACCTCAGTCATGAGTCAACCCGGTCCAGCAGGTCACCACACACTTGTGAACGTGCCTTCCTGTCTGGTCTGTGGTTTGCCTTTGCTGAACAGAAATAGGGGCGAAATGAAGAGGAGGACAAAGGCAGATTCTTGGGTTTCAGAAATTCCTCTGCGCACCAAAAGGGAAAGCCGTCAGCACAATCCACAGGCTGGGAGGTTCCTGGAATTTTAAATGTGTTGAGCCAACTGCATAGGAAGACATTATCTGTCTACAGGTAAGAATAAAGATAGGGAGAGAGGGAGAGAGAGAAAGAGAGCAACGTAAAAGCTCATAGTCTGTTAGCTTACGTGTGAGATCATTAATCATCTTCCCTGGAACGGAGGAAGGCTTCCGTACTGTAAGAGGAAAAGAGAAACAGATCCCTTTGGCCAATATGCTACCCAGATGTTCTCCAGAGCCCAGTATCTTTTTTTCCACCTTTGATCTGAAGAAGTGAAAGCTGAAGTGACCATAGAAAAGTAGCGGTTGCTAGACACTACACGACCAATCCTATCTCACCTGGACAACCGTTCCCCTTCCCAATTGCACAGGCTGCGAGCTTTCAAGAGGCATGCATCCACGGGCCAACAAAAGCCATGGAAGCATTTGGTGGGCAGACTCTGGCCAGTATCTGTCACGAGACCTGTTATCTGGAAAGAAGGAGGAAGGCTTGGGTGCAGCCTGCCAGCTGCAGGCATGGCCCGAATCTGACACGCCTGGATGTATCCCAGCCTTGCTGAGCTTCCCACTGAATCTGTCATTCTCTGGTAGTTAATCAGCATGAGGAAGAATTAAGTCAGTCACACGTTTGGTGGAAATAATTCCGGGAAGCCTCAACTAAGAGTGGGAAGGTGCTACACAAAGACCGTGCAGTTCACCTTAACAGATGTAAGCTTAATGAGACAAACTCATGAGAGTGGGTATCCCATCCATTTCCCAATGGTTTGGAAGAGCTTAAAATAGTAAGTACACATGGCTCAAGACTGGCCATACATATCAGGATGACAGAAACAGAGAAGTACCCACATCCTCACTGTCTTCATCTGCCTGTAATTTTCAGGGAATGGGAACCAAATTGCTTTTTACCCGGGGATCTCCAAAGACAGAGTCTGTAGCTCTCAATGCCTGCTAATAATTTTTTATTATTATCTTATAGTTTTAGTCATGTAAATATTGTACAAAAGCAAATCTTATATCTCCTTAACCAAAAAGAGAACATCCCTTGCCACATGTAAATATTTAACCATGGAAAAAACAAAACAGCTGATAACAGAAGGATTCTAAAGCATGCCTCATAGAGAGGGTTATAAAGAGAGTTTTGCCCTCCCCCAATGCTTGCTTTCAGCTTCATCGAAAAGCAAAAGGGCAGATAAAGATGACAAGTAAGCAATGGAAAGAAAAATTCAAAAAACAAAAGGCATCTTGATTCTGAAGGCAACCTTTCCCAAGTCAAAAAAAAAGCTGGAATATGAAAAATGACAATAATGACATTGTGTCTAGATAGCACACAGAAATGTCCCCAAGCCCCATCAGGCCAGAGTCCCTCACTTTGGGAAAGGTGAGAATTAAAGGTCTCTGAAGGCGGCAGAGCTCTGATACTCTGTGATTGTCATAGTGAAGTATTTTAAATTCTAACAGTGAAACCCTCTGCGTGAGACACACAGTAGACTGGAGACACGGCACACTTGACTCCCCTGCCTGTCTTGGAAAGAGTCGTTCACTTCTTCAAGAACATTTTTGTGTGTGCGTGTGGTTTTGCCATGACACTGTCAGGCCCATGATGCTTTACTGGGGATGGAGTCTCCCCCAGCTCCAACTGCTTCAGGAAATTACCTGCAGGAGGTGACCTGCAAAGCACAGATCCCTGCTCTATACTCAAAAGCCAACTTCTCATGAAATGTAACAGTATGTCATGGGATGTATGTATTTACTAAACTTCTGCCTCTCTAGAAAAGATTCTACAGTTCTAGAATTTAGGTTTTCTTTACTAATTCATTACCTTATTACTTTTCTTCTTTTTTTATTTCTTTATAACACATTTCTGTCAATAGACTGAGAAGTGTCCCATT
This sequence comes from Dicrostonyx torquatus, assembly GCA_028555095.1. Taxonomy (NCBI): domain Eukaryota; kingdom Metazoa; phylum Chordata; class Mammalia; order Rodentia; family Cricetidae; genus Dicrostonyx; species Dicrostonyx torquatus. The sequence goes on from JAQHUG010000167.1 coordinate 3,642,321, forward strand.
TTAAGGGACAAGATGACATTGAGGAGATGACTCAGCAGTTAGGTGCACTCACTGCTCAACTCGAGGGACCAAATTTGGTTTCTAGCTCCCATATTAGACAGGTTCAACCACCTCACAGTCAAGCTTCAGGAGATCCAGTTTACATTTCTGGACTTTAAGGACACCCACATTCTTATGGCATGCATTCATACAGACACACATACACACACACACACACACACACACACACACACATAAATGAAAATAAATATTTTTTAAAAGCCTAGACTGATCCAAGAACAAGCGATAGAAAGGGGAGTCATTGAGAACAGATTAAAGCTGAAAGTATGTTAGTGAAGGTAACAGAAGACTCAGAACAAGACAGAGAAACCACACTTGGGAAAACCGTGGCTTAGAAACAAGCTGGATTATGATCCAGGAAAACCTAGCTGTAGGCGGAGAGAGAATTTTGATGGTAGGGCTGAACAGCAGGAAGTTTCCAGCTGGGCATCTTACTCACTGGGTACAGTGTTTGCCTGGTGTACACAAAGTCCTGGGTCGATCCCTAGGGTCTCATGATTCAAGTGTGATGGTGTGTGCCTGTAACCCCAGGAGGCAGGAAGGTAAGTCCCAGTTTCTGCTCAGCTACACAGCAAGTTTGCTGCCTGTCTGAGGTCTGATCTCAGAAACATGAATACATATGCCTAGAATAGAAAAGAAGGATCATGAGAAACTTCGGGGTAAGAAGAAAGAAGCAAGGAGCTGAGCTGAAAACAAGGCCCAGCTGCCAGAGTGATTTATCTCTGGGGTACCTGCAGCCCACTGTGAAAGCAAGTATTTGGGAAGAGAAAGCCACTTCAAACTCACAATTGTGTGAGCACACTCTGCCTCTCTGCACACAGGACCCATCCTGCCACATGGATCATGTGATGTCTGTATGCAGTCCTGCTCACAGAAAGGGAAGGGAGCATAGATTAGGATGCTCAGAATGCAGAAATAAGATGCAGTACTCAGCCACAGTACTCAGTGTAGGCCATGTGCAGAGAGCTCTAGCAACAACTGTGGGAGGAAGGCGATATGTATAGGGACGGCCTACTCTTCGAGATTCCTCCATCTTGTCCTAAATGCCACTAAAAAGAAGAGGGCATAATAGAAATGGGGATCTCTTTAAAAGATTTTTAATCATGTGTGTGTGTGTGTGTGTGTGTGTGTGTGCCTTGTGTGGGTTTGTTTCACATAAGTGCAGTTGTCTGCAGAGCTAAGAGGATTTAGAGTCTGTACAGTTGAAATTACAGGCGCTGGGAACTGAAATCAGGTCCTCTGGAAGCTCAAACCATGCCCTTAACTGCTCCAGTCTCAGAAAACAAGATCTTAAAGCAGAATCCTGGAGCATGGAAGGCTCAGATGGATGGGACAAGGAGGATGTAAGGAAGGATTTTTAAGCCCTGAAAACGGCTTAAGCAGATGTCCACGAGGCAATTATTTACAGCTTCCTATGCTTTCTAACCACAGAAACCAAAACCTAAAGAATCTGTCAGCGCATCCTAGGGTTGGCGTCTGAAACTTGACAATTTACAAACCAGTCATGCAGAAAAACCAAGCAGATTCTCTGATTTTATCCTGGCACCCAGGTTCTTACATGGAGAGGAGAAAGCAAATGCCTTAATATTTCAAAAAGTTTGCCAATAGATTCCTCAATCTGAAAGATGTGTTACCCTAAAATACCTTGACATGCTTATAAACACTATATTTTAGAAAGGTGAACCCTTCTGGTAAGATGGCAAGGGGTTCTTGAATGGAAATTAAGAAATTCCTGGGATGACAGGAAAGGGTCCTTGAAGGTACTCGGTGCCTGGTTACATCTTCAAATGACAGTTTTAAGTGCTCAGATGTCGATGATAGTGTAGCACATGTGTTCTGAGAGGACTCAACACAGCATCTGTAGCACCAAGTAGGAAAGAAAGCAGAAGCAGGAGCCACCGGTCCCTCTGTCAGTCTCTCCTTAGGGACATCGCTGGTCTATGATCCTTCCCATTGCCCCACTTGGGTCTGCAAGCTGGGCCTGTTCCACTTCACACAGATCTCTTCCACTTGGCCTCGACCATGCTCTTCCTCAGGTCTTCTTCACAGCAAATGGCGCTAGGCTTGAACATTGGCAGGTCGAGTCTTGACTCCTTATTCCCTTTTCTGTTGGATTCCTGTGTCTGCCATAGCCAACTTAACCACAAACCTGGATTAATGCAGTTTTAAAGGATTCTTGCAGAGCTCTGGGGCCAGGAGTCTGAAGCTGGATACCTCCAGAAACAGGTTCCTATGGAAGTTCTGAAAAAGACCCGGGTCTATACCTTATCTAGCCCTTGAGGCTCGTGGGCAACCCTGGTGCTCTGTCACCTTCACAGAGCACTCCCTTCTCTGCCTGTCTTCACCTAGTCTTCACTCTGTATCTGCCTCTGTCAAGCACACTGACCACAGGGTATGTAGCCCTAATCCAGAATGAGCACATCTTTGGTTTTTAGTTAATTTATAAATAATAGGTTTT
>JAQHUG010000167.1:3647283-3660689 GCA_028555095.1 Dicrostonyx torquatus
CCAGAGGTTTTGGATAATCCCCTTGGAGTTGGAAATAAAGGCAATTGTGAGCTTCCTGACTTAGGTGTGGAGACTCCAACTCAGTTTTCCACAAGAACAGTATATCTCTCCATCCCTTAATGTGATTTCTTAATAAGTAACTGTTAGGGATTAGAGAGACGACTCTTTACTGTATGCTCTTCCTGAGGACCCAGATTCAATTCCCAGCAACCACTCAGCAGCTCAAAACCAGCTTCGGGGAATCTAATGCTCTCTTCCAGTCTCTGTGGGCACATGAAAGTGAGTGATTGTGAAGTATATATGATGCCAGATTCCTATGGATTAGGCCTGTGCATCTCCTTCACTGTGTGTTAAAGTATTGTCATTAATGTTGAGGTGGCAAAAATAAATTACTGTTCACTCTAAGGGCGGCAGGATGTGTCACTTAAGTGACCTGAGACTCTCAGAGTCACCACTGGCCACAGACTAACCAGGGCAGCTCTGAACACAAGGCCCAAAAAGTCTTACTCTGGTAGATGGGACAACAGGGGACAGGCTGGTTGTGGAGTCACTATTGTGCCCCACCTCCCTGGGATCTCCCTGGCTTTAAGCACTGAAAGTTTTGACCTTCTGGAATCTCCAAGTTCTGGGCAAACTGAGATGGCTGTGAGCCTAGTAGTAAGGGCTCAGGGCTACTGCGTTCTGTTGAGCGCTCAGCCCAAAGGACATAGAAAGTGGTACAGCAGTCGCTGCCGCTCACCTGATCTTGTTTCTCTCTCACTGCTTCCTGAAGGACAATGCATGCAATGTTCTCCTCCCAGCATTGCCCATGATCCGAACCACAGGCCCATCTCTCTAACCTAATAACTCCACAGGCTACTCTTGCCTGGGAGATGCCCAGAAGTATGGTTCTTGCTGCCCCCTCTATATCATCCTTCTATCTGCCATAGTTGCCCAGACTCCCCTCAGCTCCCAGACCTCCCATATTATGGATGCAATTTTCTCATTCACTTCTCAAAATGTGCTTTTGGTTCCATCTAAGCCCATCCTCTTTCTGCCTTTCAGTTCTGCTCATAATTCCTGGTCCACCATGCCCTGCTTTCCACCACATCCAGTAGAAACAGACTTACTTCATTTCTTTATTGCTCCCTGAGGGGCTGGGTGACATGTGAGTAGCCACAGTGTGTGTGCCAACCACCGTTCCAGCACTCCGTTGGACAGCCTGTTTGGTTCCATCCCAGTTCGGCGACACCTGCAATGTTAGAGATAAGAAGGGATACAGCACACAGAACCCAGCAAATAAACGAAATGAACACCACCTGGGAGGGTGTGGACAGCAGGTTCAGTGCCAGCACTGGGAGGGAAGTCTCCTGGCCCTGCTTCCCTCCCTTTGATGTGTGGCTCATTGATTTCAGACCTGAACATCTCTTTTTCCTGAAATCTTTTGGCACAATGAGATCATGAGAATTTTTTTTACCAACCAACTTATGATAGTGGGGAAAATTTCTGGGGTGTTTCCACTTATGGCATAGCAAGAATCTGAGTAAATTTTTACTGGCTTTGCCAAAGTTATTACCATGATATCATATCTGATCCTATATGGTAATTTATACCTTTCTTTTGAACCAAAATTTGCTTCTATATTAAATGAGAAATTGTTTGTAGAGGATTTGAGTGGGTTTTCCATTGGAATATGTCAGGAAAAAGGACAGAAACTAACATTTCGCACGTTCCGACTTTGCCTGCTTTCTGTCATTTAACCTTTTCATTCACGTAGTCCATCAGTACTAATGTCCCATTTCATAGGTGAGGAAACCGGGGCTTGAACAAGCCATGTAACAGTTCGTTAAGGACACAGTCAATATGAAACAGTTAGAACTCAAACAGCATCAGTCTCTATTCTGAACTTCACCTGGAAGAGCTTAGTTTTCTACAAGCTGTACATCGTCTTGCTGGTTCTATGGTCTATCTATAGTCCTAACCATCTACTTGTTAAAAGTGACTTATTATCCAGAAAAAAAAAATGAACTAAGAGAAATTCTTGAGGATGGAAAAGTGAGCTGCTGGGATACTTTTTCGGATGTGCACATCTCATTATGTCTTAAGATTTTATCTTGATTAAGAGTAGCTGAGGCAAGGGACTATTCTTCCTTATAATGATGGAACTGAATCAAAAGACCCTCTTCCCCTCAGGAAGTCGAGGAAGTACAGGGGGTGTGGCAGAGATTCTGGAAGGCAATTTGTTTATCCACTGGTAAATGGTTCCTGTGGCAGGGGAGGGGGGAGAGGGAGGGAGGCTATTGAAGAGGGAAAAGAGAGATGCTATTGGAGATGCCAGGGACACGGCAGGAAATATTACGGCTCATGTTTGTCCTCATGAAGCTTGTATGTTTGTTGAGTCAGATAAACTAAAGAAATGAGTGAACTCTACACCAAGAGGGCAAACACTATGGAAAAATAAAGCAAAAATATAGAAAATGGCCTGATGTTTTTATTTCTCCAGGAATTGGTGTGAACAGATGCTATGAGGGACGCCTGGGTGGCCTGGTCACCACTCCCACAGGCAGCCTAAGATCAGCATCAAAAAGAAAGGCCACTGGGATCTCATACAAGGACCAAAATCAATTCTGCATTGTTTGGGACTAGAAAGTTAGAAGGGAAATACATATTCTGGTTAACAAAAAGAATGAAAATTTCACAGAATGTTCAGACTCTAACAAGGGGATATCAGATTGAATGAGGATATGTATGCATGCCTTCTAAAATCAACTTACAATCAAAAGAGAGGGAGCCTTTAACACTGAGGACAGAGACCCAGCTCTTTCACAGACTGCATTAGCGGTTGGCATAGGGCATAGCCAGCCAGAAAAGTTACTGCGAGCCTAGACCACTTTACCCAAATGATCATATTCTGGGGATGGGAGTAATATTCCTGCTCTGGAGCTTCCTTTGGGTTATCCACAGTTCAAGAGAAACTGAGACAAAAGTAAACCCAAGAAGCGTGTGGTCCCAAGGGTGGAACTTAAGCCAGACCACAGAGAGCCACCAAAGAGACAGGAGCCGTGCAGTTAAAAAGAAAAAAAAAAAGACTTCACATCTTCACAGCTGATGTCTTCAAATCTCTGAAGTGCTACTGCCCTATAAAAAAGGGACTGGGCTTGTTCTGTGCAACCCCACGGAGTAGGATACAGGCTGGGAAGAGCGTCTCAAAGCGTGCTAAAAATGACCTGCTGAAGCCTAAGTTATTATGTGTTCTCTCTGGGTTTTTATTTCAGGAAAGTACATGCCAAATGCTCTTTACTGCCTATGATATATCGCTTAACCTCAAGCTGCATGCTGTATTTATGGCAAAGCCAAACAACCTGCTCATTATGGTAATGCCACGGTGAAAACCCTTTGCCTGAGATAGTACCATCGCCCCTGTCTCCAGCAATGGTTATCTGGAGCTATTTAACAAATACAGAAAAGCTAAAAGATCATTTATCAACATGTCGTTGATACATTTGTAAAACACAATTCTAGGCAACTGAAAAAAATCCCTAGATATGTCTACATGGGTTGATAGGGAAATAACCTCAGATATAATAAGAAAAACTAGGTTTAAACAGTGCCTTTCTGTTATATTTTTTAAAGGGATTTGATTAACAAAATAGTGCCCTGTGGAGTAAAGGGAAATATGTGGTATCAGGTCTGGGCTCCAACTACCCTTGATAAAGTAGACAGAGAAGCTTCCATCCTGCTGGGAATGTAGCTCAGTTGGCAGAGTTCCCGCTCTGTTTGCAGGGGAGGCCCTGCTTTCCAGCCCCAAGAATAAACTAAAATGTGACACACACCTTTCCCCGCCACACGGAAGCTGGAAGCAGAAGAACCAGGAGTTAAATCTTTAGCTACATCTGAAGTTCAAGGCCAGCCTGGGGTGCATGAAACCCAGCCTCGAAACAAACAAAAACAAAACACAGCAACAACAAAAAACTCTGCCATCATTCTTGTGTGATACAAATATTAAAATTATAACATTTTTATTACCAAAAGGTAACTATGCTTTTTCATATTCTGTTCCAATGGGTTTCTGCAGACTTCTTGAATGCAACTGGGAACCAAATTTTTAAGGAGTATTTTTTAAATTGTGATTATGCTCATATGTCTGTGTATGGGTTTGTGCATGTAAGTATGGTTGCCTTTGAGGCCAGAAGAGGTTGTTGGACCCTTTAGAGCTGAGGTTGCATACAGTGTGAACCACCCAGTGTGGTGCCAGGAACCAGACTCTAGTCCTCCGGAAGAGCAGTACATGCTCTGAACCACTGAGCCATCTCTCCAGCTTGGTAACCAAATAAAATTTTAGGTATAAAATAATTCACACTAAGAGGAGATTGACAGCTAGCCAACCTTGCTGAAATTATAGTGACGTAACCTAAGAGGACCATTTTTAAACTCCTTTTCTGATTACGCGATATGAGAGTGGCTAATGGAATACAATTGTGAAGCATTGTCAGGGGTTTAGATGCGTCTTCCTGGTTTCTGTTCTATAAAAGAAAGTTCAGTCACTAGGATTTGTTTTAATGCCATGTCCATTCAGCAGAATAATAGCGTTAGGCTCTCCCCTAGGGCCTACAACATATCTACGTATCTAGCCCTGGGTTCTTGGCCCTAACAGATGCCAGGGATAGATTTCACTTCATGGGGTAGGCCATCAGTCAAAACCTAAAGTGGCTTGTTACTCCCCTAACATTCCTACCACCATTACATCATGGGAGCCATCTTTTCAGCTCAGCCATTATTACGCCTTGCAGAGTTCACAGCAGCGTGAGGTTAATGATTACTTTCCTCCTCAGAAAGCCTGCCCAGCATCATCCAGGACTATAAAAGCCAACTCGTAGGGATGAGGTACCCAAGTGAGCACCAGCTTGATTTCTTTGTGTTCTATGACTCAACTATGTGGTATCTTTAGCAATAGATTTTTACCATTAAGTCACAGAGGGCAACCAAGAGTATTGGCAGCAGCCTGTAACGGTTGGAGGTATGGAACTCTCCTGGTCATCAACTCAAAAAGTATGCGACCTATTCATGGGACTGGGGTTTCCATTTGTTAGCATGTGATGTCTAGTTGGGGTACTATCCCCCTTTTGGAAGGTAACTCCACCAAATTATTTTAATGTGATATTTTAGGAAAACTACAGTAATAGATTTCCATATGGCTTTTTCAAAGGGCCTTTAGTGTTAGCAATTTGTGTATCCCTCAACCCTCCTCTGAGAAGCGTCTCCTTCCAGTAGAACGCATTTACACAGAGACCTTCAACTGCCGGGAATAAGAGATGTAGAGGTCTCAGCTGGAAAGGGGACACACATCACACCTACACCTAGGAGCCTTGGAGAGCAATTCAGAAGAGGGGGGAGGAAGATTGTAAGAGCCAAAGGTGCTGGATGACTTTAAGGAACAGTGTTTTCTGCACACAACTAGGTAGTTACCCATATGAATTCACAGCAATTGGGACAACATGTATAAGACTACACAAACTCCAGCAGGAAAGATGTCAGCATGGAACGGGAGGAGTGGACACCATTCTCATCACTCGGGAGGTATTAGGATTTGATAACTTCTGGAAGAGAGAGAGTCAGTTCTTCTTAAGGATGTGTTCCTTGGAAGGCCAGTGACCCTTTGGGGATTCCTCACTCCCAAGAACAATACAAGCTGGACTCACTGGAGATACAAAGAAAAGCCAAAGCTTGGTGAGTAGAGATGTGAGGGTTGAAAGGGGAGATATTGGAGAATTGGGAGTAGAGAAAATGGATGTGATCAAAATATATTGTAAAAAAATCTTAAGGAATTAATAAAAATATTATATAAAAAGAATGAAGAATACTCATCTGTGGTTGGGGAGACAGATCACTAGGTGACATTCTTCTCTTGCAATCATGAGGTCTTAAGTTTGAGCTCCATTTCCAGAACCTACATTAAAAAGTCAAGTCTAATATGGCAGGTAATTTCAGTGATTACAAAACAGTGGTCAGAGAATAATTAGAATTCACTGGCTAATTGGTCTAATCCTGGGTCCCAGTGAGAGACTCTATCTCAAAATGCAAGGTGAACAGCACCTGAAGAACTTTCTCTTGTTCCACATGCACACACGCATACACACACACACACACACACACACACACACACGGAGGGGAGAGCTCAACTTCAACAAATCAATCAATATATGTTTTACTAATTTGAATATATGTATACAATTAACATCTTATAATTTAAAAGAACACACCCAGCTATTAGTGAAAAGAAATAAACTGATTGCCAGGCTCATCCATCCTCACTTAGTGGTGTTTCCCTTACGGTCAACTTACTAAGTCAAGATGGAAGAAATGCCAACGTGTATGTATGGATCACTTGAAGGTAACATGGACTCATGGGGCATAAGAGTTCATGGTTCAGTTCAGATAGGCAGGCAATGGCATGTTTGGAGATCCCAACCACTGTATTAAAGCCTTGCCTAAGCATTATGCTTTTATTTTTATGATTCTTTATTAATTTGTGTCCATATCTGTGTGTACACACACGCACACACACATAAGCACATGAAGTATTTTCCTCAATCATTCTATATCTTTTGTTGCACTTTAGAAAAAGAATCTCACTATATCTCTCTAGGTGGCCTGGAACTCACTATATCAACCAGGTTGACTTCAAATTCACAGAGATCTGTCTACCTCTGTTTCCAAAGGGTTGGCATAAAAGATGTGTGCTATCTTACCTGACCTATTTCATTTCTTGACTGATGGTGTCTCACTGGACTCAGAGAGCACTGATTTAACCAGACTGGCTGGCCATAAAACCCCAGGAATCCTCCTTTCTCTGCCTCCCCAGCACTGAGATTACATAGGTATGCTGCTCTGCGTAGTTTTTATTACATGGATGCTGGAGATCTAACTCAGGTCCTCTTACTTGGGCAGCAAGCATTTTATGGACTGAACCTTATTCCCAGGCCTCTCTTGCAATTCCAAGAGGTGGGCAGGATTACTATCCTTGTAGTGCAAATGAAGATACTGAGACAGTAAGTTCAATCAGTTATACAAAGTCATACACAAGGCTGTACTGTTGAACCTCAGAATACACCTTGCTGACCATTGACCCAGGCTGTTTGACCAGATGATGGGTGTCAACATAGTTAGGAGCCATTTTCAAGTTCATAAAGTTAGCAAAAGCAGATATCCTCTCAATTACTCTAAACCCTGTGTTGTCCCTGTTACCATCTGCCTCTGTGTTTACTTGGAACAAGATGACAAAGGCCAACTGTCACTCTGGATGCATGAGGTAGCATCAAGAGTCAGAGTCATAAGACTTGACCGTTGAGTTCCCACAGTATTCTCAGTGATGCTTATCTTCACATAACCCCTACACATCTGTACAGCAGAGTCTCATCGATCCTGAGACAGCCTCTAGTGAGTCCCCTTCTTACAACAGACTTCATAATCACTTTTGCATATCCTAACTTTCTTCCCACAGCCCACTTTATAAGCATTGCCAAGAGTAAACTCACATATCAGCCATTCTTCTAAGCACCTTGAGATTTATAAAAAATATCTAAGATGCACAAGCTCCCCTTGCTTCTGTGGTGTCTTGATTCTCCTATGGCTGCTTGACTGCCAATGGCGTGTCAAGTGCCAGTAGAACTGGATGATGCCACAGTTTCCTTGGGTTCCTTTCATTCCTTCCGCTTGTCTCATTTATACACATGCATAACACAAAGGCAACCTTTGTACAGCACAGTTATGGTTTTGTCCCTCCAAAGACATCACTAGCTCCCAGTAATCTAAGAACACATTCTGAACCCTTCATCTCACCTTGACTCAGAGATGAGCCCTTGTCTTTGCCTATGTCGTACCTGTTCCCACCATATTCCTTGCCTCGAGCTGGAGGCTAATCATCATTGTCATCTCCTTTCCTTGAATCTTTCCAAAACACACCTTTCAGGATACATTCTTCATAGCATTCCCCAAACACATGACCTTCACTATCTGTGTGGTGTTGAAATTCTTTTTATGAATGGGAATTGTAGATGCATTTATAAACACACACTGTACGGAAAAGACAGAAGGAATTAGTCACACAACCCAAAAGTAACCACTGCTCTAATTTTTTTCAACAATACCAGTTTTCTTCTAGTCAATGAAATGATGTTGTATGTGGTTTTGGGTGCAAGTATGTACTTTTTCAGTTAGCATAATGACTGTGATACATCCACATTGTTATTATTGTCTACATCACATGTGACTTCTGTTTTGCTGGCCATAGCAGTCCACCATGTGAACATGCCAGTTTTGACAGCTGGGCTGTTCTCAGTTTTTCTCCTTGACAAAAAAAACTACTATGAATGTTTAAGTACTAGTATTTTTAAGGATTACATTTTAATTTTTGTTGGACCAGTACCAAAGTGCAAGACTGCTGGATGTATCTGTATCTATGTATGATGATCATATTCACCTTCTTGGGAAGTTTGGAGAGTCATAGGATGACTCTTAGAACACAGTTGGCATGTTGGATGTATGGAGAAATTATCCTGATGGCATCCTATCAGTGGCAGTGCTGGCAAATATTTCTGCTGTGAGCAACATATTCTGATGATAGAAGGTTCTCTCATTGCAGTCTCATCCTCCCAGGTGTCTTAGGCTACTTTTCCTAATCACTTACCCATCTCATTCTGTTCCATAGCAGAAGAAATAGACACCTACACATTTTTTTAAGTATACACTGTTTGGCTTATTAGCATATGCTTATTATTTAGTAGCTCTTACAACGTAAATTAACCAATTTCTATTGCTCTATATTATATCACAGGGCTCATGCTTACCAACTCACATCTTGCTTTCCCAATGACTGCTGGTATCTCTGACTCCACCTTCTTTCTCCCTGTGGCTCTGCTTGGATTTTTCACCTGGTTCTATTCTGCCAGGCTATTGGCCAAATCAGCTTCTTGATTAACCAATGATAATAATACATATTCACAGCATATAAATGGGCATCCCAATCATCTCTCCTATTCTTAAATTAAATTTAATTTAATTAAAAAGGGATTAAAAAGGAAGGTTTTAACTTTAACATAGCAATTGCATATGTCAATTGCATATGACAAAACAGTTCTCAAGCAAGAATTACAGTTACATTATTTCGACTATTAATATTTAGCAAAATTAAAAAATAACATCTATCCTATCTTTTTGAGTTTAAAGTTTCATATCTAATTTATCTTTTATCATAACTAAGAAAAACTATAATTATAACTATCTAGTCTTCAACTCCATCAAAGACTCCAGAAGGCAATAATATTAACTATGTAAACAGAAAGTACATTATAAGAAACTTCCAATTCTCTAGAAATTACAGAGAAATATCACTACCTGGACAGTCACCTAAATTTTTTCTGTAACTTTGGGGCACCCATCTCCAGCATACAGGCACATAGTATCTGGTAGACTTTTCTATGAAGCAGGAAATTTGAAAGACTGTCCCATCTATATTGGCAGTTTTTCAGTCATTTTCCTCTGTGTCCTGTAGAATGTCTGGCAGTTTCTTTCATGAAGCAGGAACCCTGAAGGACTGTTCACCTTGTTTTGGCAAGTTCAGCAGTCATTATCCTGTGGGTCCTGCATGTCCAGTTTATATAGCATATTGTTAAGCAGTCCAGGAAAGAGCAGTTTCTTGCCCAAATGGCTAGTCTCATCACAATAAAAGCAAATTCCATAGGGAGCTTCTTCTATATCCAGCATCCTTTTGAAGTAATTGGTACTGCCAAAAGTAGATGTGTCTCACTATTGAAAAATATCTAAGTTCTTAAAACATTTTAAATGCCATATTTTGTAGATCTTTGATGTGTTTGAAGATTATCTATCCATCTGAAATATATCTCTGTATATCTAAAAATCTGATAACATGACTATAAGTTTGGCTATTATAGATGACTATTAATTTGTATTTCTTAACTGTACATTACATTTAAATAAGCTACAAAACATAGTACCTTAAACAAGAGTATAAATATTATAAACAAAAGTATAATATTATAAAAATTGACCTTAAATTTGAATCAACAAATAAAAATCCATACCAATGTAAAGTACTAATTTCTATATCATATCCACCTTTTTTCTTTAGAAAGAGATTGACTATGAGCATTATTATTTCTAATCAACCCCCTTTAATTGAAAACAAACATTTATAAACAATATTTTGGGAATTTGGGCATATTTTTTCTATACTATTTCTTGATGACTGGAGGCACTGGTAATCTTATTGGGATCGTGAGAAAATTTATTTATTATGGACACCTACACAATTTAATTTGCCCACTTATAGGCAACCTCAGCACCTAAATACCAGGGCTTCTTGTTTCATAAGTTGACTTGGTGGACCTACTTCTAACAAGAAAACCCATTCTCCAAAATTATTTCCCATCAATAAAAGGCAACCACTTTCTACAGACAATTGCACAAGTAAGAAAATCAAGGTAGAAGATGTTTTCTGCACTTATTTACAGAAGTAAAGAATACTCAGTAGAGGATGCATTCTCGGTTCAGACTGCCTCGAACTGAACCCTGATCTGTCTATTCCATTGATAGTCTATTACCTTGGGCAGGTTAATGAAACCTCTAAGTCTCCATTGTTCAACCAACCAAATGGCTGTGACAGCATCTGACTTCTGAGGATTGGAAGTGATGAATGTAATAGGGACTTGATCAATGACTGCATCCAATGTGTCGAAAGGGGGTGGCAGAACAGAGTCACAGTCTCTACATTTGCTGCAAACTGTCTATCACCCAGATGAACTGAGTGAAAACCACCTGAGCAGTAAAAACACAAAAGAACCTGTCATGCATTGGGGAAAGTTGTTGCCATTTACAGCTTGCTTCATGGTTCTCTTGCAAAAGACCATTCATATCACCCTTACGCCTTTCCTAAGATGAAGAGCAGAACACAGAGACCTATGTTCATTTACTCTGCAACTGTTGACTGAAGCCTTCCTTGCTAGGGCATGCGCTAGGCAGTGACAGTCTAGGTAACTGGAAGAGATATTGGCCTTAACTGCTTCGTGAACAGACGGATACACAAACATCTATCTGGCTACAAGCAGGTTGCCTGTGACTTGAGACATGAGGTGTGTGAGACATTCTGCTCTGGAGAAAGGCAATAGAAACTGACTGGCAAAGCAGGAAGCCCTATGCCACCATAACCACGAGTCTGCTTTTCTTAGCCATACCAGTAGAGCATATCACAGTACATACTACAGCATAGCACACATATAAGACATTAAAAAGAAAGATTGGGGGTACCAAATTAGCCTACACACCAGAAGGGGCAAAAGCAAATCCAAATATATGCAGAAAATATTAATGTACCAAAGGGGTGGCGGGGAGGGAGAAAAAGTGAGGAGGAAGGGTAGAGAGAGATCGGTCATAGTTGGGGAGTGAGAGAAGAAACAAGGAGAAGTAGGAAAAAGGAAAATAAAATGGGATTTTGTTTTTTAATTTTGTATTGGGGGAAGGGAGTTACCACTTGAGTTCCCATGCCATTCCAAACCTTTCTCCTTCAAAATCCCTACCCAAACATACGCACGTTTTGTGTTTAGATTTTCTGATGGTTGATAGTGTTGATTTGTCAGAATCCAGAAACACTAGAAGAGCCTCCAGACACACCTGCATGCAAAAGGAAAATTCTAACTGACAATCTCGGCCACCATTGCCCCTCTTTCCTGACTGTGAGTGCAGTGTAACTGGCTGCTTCAGCCTCCTGCCATGAGTTCTACCTCCAACTGTGAAGCAGCATAAGCCCTTACCTCCTTAAGTCGCTTTCTCTCAGCAACAAGAGAAGCAGCTAAAATGTATTTCCTTGCCCAATTGACAGTTGTACAAGTCTGCACCCACGAACTACATACATATATGAATGGAATCATCTGTGAGAGTTTTCCCATAGCTTTTGTTTCTCAACAGTTCGATCCTGAGATAAACTTACATGCATGTAGTTAAGGGAGATTGATATGGACAACTCCAAATCTAAATACTATGGTATTCTGATATTAATAAAAGCTCCACACAGTCAGGAGTCAATAACCTCTCTAACTCTTTCCAAGAGAAAAGAGACCTTTGCTCACCCACGTCAGGTTTTCCATTCTGTAATGGGCCTGCTGGAAAACATTGTTCTTTTCCATTCTTCTCACTGCCTGCTTCCCACAGGGATATTGAACTAACGTCACCATGGAAAATGTGTCCAACGAAACACCCTCTCGGTGAGCCAGGCATTTAGCACCCTCTGGATAGGGTGGGAAACAGGCTCACCATCGCGGCTACATCCCTCTCCCTTGTCCTTTGCTCTGCTGTGTCAAATAATCCAACTCCACGATCAGCTGGTGGGTGCAAGCATCTACTGTATCACATGCCCAAACCATCCCCTGCATCTAGACCCCTGACTGCAGCATAGGCATCGCCTCACATGTGGAATAAATGTTTAGGGGGAAAAAAAACGTCTTCTAGGGTTCTAGATCGATCCTTTCACTTGTCAAGTTTGCTTCTGAGCCAAAATATCCAAGCCTAAAGAACAACTCCACATAGAAGAAAGGACATATCGGGAGCCATTTCTCCTCATTTCCCTCAGGTAAATGACAGCATGTCCTGCTGGCGTTCTGCATTTAGTTTCTACTACAGCAGTCACTGGGAAATTCCCTTCTCTGAACTCGGAATGAGATTTGAGGGTAGCCTGGTGGGCCTTGGCACTATGGACTCCAGATATCAAAGTTTTCCATCCAAAAGACACCAAAACGTTTTCTCAGTCGCTTGGTCTGCAATGACATAACTAGTAAACCACGCCCATCCCCATGACTCTAACCCAGCTGGACACCCACCCTTGTGTCCCTCCTTTGCTCTCCATTTTCTCACAGCACTGGGAGTATTTATTTCTGTAGCCAGCTCTTCATAACCAAGTTAGGAGCTGTAGAAGCTAGGAAACAGTCTTTTTCATCTTTCTACCTCTAACTGATCCCAGGCCTTGGCATAGAGGAAGCCCACTGGGAGCGTGTGAACGAACATTCTTCTATGTTCATGTCTTACCCCATAAGGTGATCTGAGTGGCTAAGTGCCAGATAAGAAACTTAGAGCTTGAAATGGCTTGCAAGGGTGAATATCTCCATGAAGAGCCTGCAGAAAATCCTAGGCTGAGTCCTTGATACGAAGGTAAGAGATCGTGTGGAGGATACCAAGTACGAACATTGAGTCTGAAATGTTAGGATGGATCATTCCGGTAGATGAGCTGAGAGTTTATATCAGGCACTAAAAATAACAACAGATCAACAAGCAAGATGACTTAGAACCACTAGATAGCCATGCTGAAGCAGCTCTAAGTCAAGAAGGTTATGTCTAAATGTGTGTGTGCGTGTGTGTGTGTG